>BRZM01000004.1:7058025-7277058 GCA_033238685.1 Lates japonicus | reverse complement strand
CATGGAGACCAATAGAATATGTGGAATCAGTTAGCTGGTCATGAGTATCAACTAATTTGATGGGACTTAAAAGTGAAAATGAAGCCAGTAAGGTGGAGTGATGGTTCAAATGCAAGGACACTCTGTTTTATACTATACCGTACGGTGCCATGGAGGCAAAAAGGGATCAAAGCGTACAGGGAGCTAAGAAATAACCAACAAAGGTTAAAGTTTACTGATCTAGTTCTCTAACGGCCACTGAGAACTACTGAAGGACGTGGGTGGGAGACAGGGTTAGACAGTGAGGGATGAGGAGGCAAAGAATGTGACAATGATGGGGAAGGGGCTGAAGCAAGAGAAAAGGGGAACAAAAGAGGGCTACGCGGATGGGAAAGGAAGGCATCATATGTTAGGGTGAAAGATGAATAGGATACCCAAAATTAATCACAAATATGTGCTGTGATATTGGCCTGACAATGATTTTCATGAAAGATATTGTTCCAGTCCCTTTGGCCACGCATGACAAACATTATCAGGGTACATTCCTTCACAAGGTTTTCCTCGACTTGTTGTAGAGAAGGCATGTACAGGTCACCAGTCGTTAGTAAAATAAGTGTACCATGCACTGTAATACCAACCAGGTGGAGAGTTATTCAGAAAATCATAATTCATGAGGTCTACTGGGACACTGTTTAGTCATCGGCTGCTTGATTTCAAATGAGAAGAGGACAGACCCTGAGACTCCCCTGTTCAGTACTTTCGATGAGGGTCAATGTAACCCAGAACTAGGATAAGATGAATCTCAAGAGGCTTCACCCACACAACGGCTAGCTATAGTAAATGGCCATAATGGCTCGCCTGTTCAGTTCCATCACTTGCACTGGGCCTCAACAGAGCTACGGTTCATTGCCCTGAAAAAGTGGTTTTCTAGTGATGGTGGTTCATTAATTACTGCCAGAAGGGATGAGAGAAGGAAAGCAATGGGAGAGAATGTGGGAGACAGGGTTGGAGAGATTTTTTTAAAAAAGGGTAAAGAAGGTTGGCTTTTTTTGAGGACCAGCTTATTCATTCCAGATCCACTGATTTGAGGGGTCTTGCCCTAGTAGTTGACTGAACCATGTTGTCTACTCACTATCCCAGCAAGGAGATGAGAGAGAGAACGACAGGTTTCCAGCAGTAGTACCAGACGCTAGGTCACAGCACAAAGGGAGACATTCTAGCAACTAGGCCCAGTTAAGGCTGCAGTGCAGAACTGGGAGAGCAGCCTACATCACTTTAACACAACCATTTCTAACTGAGCCTAGGTCTAGCTCTAAGTAATAGATTTTTAAAGGTCTGAATCACAAACGAAAGGAAAATCTAGCTGCACAGAGACCTAGGTTCTACGAGGAGAGAGGGCACAAACTAGCAGATCTCATATAGCAGAAGTAAAATTAAAAAACAAAAAAAAAACAAAGCAAAGAACAAACATTGGTATTTGTAGTACCTTACAGCGCTAAGGCCAGACATGTAGTTTATACCACTGATATCCAGTCCACTGGAATACAGGCAGGTGAAAGGGGCAGGGTGGAGAGAACTAACAACGGCAGAGGAGTGGCACGTCCATTGGCCCTGGCGCCAGTCACACGAGCTGTTACCACTGTCATCACTCGAACAGGCTAATATATCAAGTAGCGCCATCAGGTTAGAACTCCAAGGACCCTGATACAGAACCTGTACTGGTTACTGACAGGGCCCAGTGACTAAAGGAAGAAATCATGAAAATAAGCTGAAACAATGGCTTAATAATCAGCTACAGTATGAGTCAACCTACAACCCAAAACGCAGCGCTTCTTGACATATGCTCAAGATGACTGAGGTAGACTCTGAATAACACTTATTGCAGAAATCTACTACTGTGAAAACTAAACATGTTATAAAATCCTTAAAATCTTTAACTTTTGTGTATGTGTAATAGATAGACACAAAATTGTATGTGTTTGTTCGTTACTTAAATATGATGAAATGGTGAAACAAATGGTGAAACAAACAACAATGATTTTCCACACAATTCAAGACTTAATTATGAAAAAACTACTAAAAAAAATAAATTACTGTATTGTAAATAGAGGGGCATAAAGTAATTGAACATTTCAAGACATTTTGGAGAAAAAGGGACACAAATAAGAGCACACTTTCTAAACACTTCTGACAACATCTAGCAGCATTTATGTTTCCATTGGGGAAATACTGAATACTTTGTGTTACAGAATCATTTTAGGGAACTGATTCTGAATCCCACTCATGGCAAGAAACAACTACAATCATACAAAGAGATTATTCTGTAATTCTTTGAGTTGGAACTGCACAAATGAGGAAATGATACATTGTGTGGTTCAGAACAATCTTTCTGTTGAGAGAGAACAACAGCTTTGTTGTAAAATTTAGTGGGAATAAGAAGAAATGATACAGCAAATTATTACCTGAAACAACATAGGATATTCCTGGCAATGCTTAGTTTGTTTTTTTTTCACTTCTTGTGAACATAAAAATGCTGAAAAGGCTGAACCAGATCCTGTAATTGTGCTGTGATGTTACTGTAAATGACACAAACAACTTTTATATGATACTGAATTAATCATATGGCAATTACCTAGTACAAATGAATAATATATCCTTAGTGTAATGAAAGTCCTTCACTGGAACACTTGCTGCATTGATATATTTAGTAAAATTCTGGTGTTCATATGTTAATCATAACCAAACAGTCCTATACAACTTAAAACAAAACTGAAGCTCAATGAAAAGAAGTTCTAAATACATTAAATCACTGAATCGATCAAGTGGATGGCTTGATCTGGTATTTAAAAAGGTCTCCTCAACATTTGTTAATCAAATCAGCCAAGTCCACAAGTCTCAGATCTGACTACATCATTCATTCTGCAAATCAGACTTGCAAATGTCAGCAGCGTCTCCTTCAGCAGAGGTGAAAGGCTGAAGAGCAGCAGAGACCTGCTGAGTGCACAGGATGTTTATTTGCTGTAAAAGCTATCAGTGAAGTCCATTTGGGCATTACAGCACTGATGGATCCATCCATAAATACGTGTTCCCCACACATGACTTTTACATCACCCCAAGGAACAACTGGACAACTAACAGTCATTTCCAGATTGAACCAAACAAGACTATGTATTGTTGCTTCAATGAGCAGTAGTCTATGATTTCAAACATATCTGATGTCTTGAGCACAAGTAATGTCCAACTATAACTGAAACATTAAAACATTAAAGATCCAATAGCTAGTCATCGCTGTGTAATTCATTTCCAGTTCTTTTAAGCATGTGTCATCACTCAAGCAGTCATGCAGTATGTTCCCAGCCTCTTGTGCAGGTTAAGTAAATATGTAGCTGAATACGTAGTGTACACAAACAAACTTGCGAGCCTTGCCTACTGCAAAAATACCAAAAGTATTATGCTGACAGATGACCCTGTGCCCAGCCTGCTGTTTGCTGCCTCTATGTTTCCTTGATGTCTGGGACACACCCTATATTTTCCACCTTCTTCTATACCCACATACGCACAAACTGGAAAAGCTTGAAACAAGTGCACAGGATCCTCTGCTAATTAAATGGGGTTTTTTTCTCATTCTTTCTTTTTCTTCTATTTCATTTTCAGCTCTCTGAAAAATGACAAATAATATTTTCCTCAGTCTGGCTTGGAAAATAACATTGGCACCATTACGCTGAGAGAAAAAAAATTCTGCTGATCAGTTGGGCAATGGAAATCAACACATTAAAAGGCAATTAATAAAATCCATCAACTGTAATTCCCCTGTGGCCATTTTTAACCTCAATAACTGAAATAAGAGCTGTGGCTTCCTCTCTGATGCCACAAGCTCAGCATCGTGACCACTGTCAACTTTCCTACAGCAACACTCATTATTCAAAGAAAATTACAGAAAATAAAACAAACATTAATAAGGGAGATATCTATACAGGGAAAAACTATAAATCTAAAACAGACATTTCTGTTAATTCAAACTGATCTGAAACTGATCTTTCTTTAGTAAAATACACTATATCAGAATAAGCAGAAAAGTACATAGTGAACATTATGTAATTATGCCTGCATAGCACGCTGGTATACTGATCACATGTCTTCTACTTCACTAACCTTTAGTCTCAGCTAGCTACTGAGGCACAAGGAGAAGGGCAGAAAAAAGGAGAGAGGAGATAGGGAGAGGGAGAGAGAGAGATAGGGGGAGAAATGTATGTACTGCAGTAATGTCAGAGCCTGGCTGGCTCGCTTTAAGATCCATTTATCTATTGTAATATGGTACAAGGTAGCCATCTTATAGCTCCAAGAGCTACAGATTATTAATTCCAAGATAAAATAATCTACTATTTAGTCTCCCTGTAAAAACAGCCCAAACAAGGTGAATTAACAGGATCTATCACTCACTTTATCTTAACACTGTACACTAACGCTAACAATGCTTTCACCTCTATGAGTTAAATTAAATGTTGTGTGAAAATAAGTACAGTATAAATACAGTTTTAATAGTATAAATTGTGTAAAGTAGGAGCTACATTTTAACAGTATAATATTGTGATACAAATAAACTGCAACATCTAAGGTCCAGCTAAGGTCATATGATCTACGTGTTGTACGCTGGAAGGGCCTCCAAGTGTCACAAAACCAATCTTGTGTGCCCTTGCACAATATTTCACACACCCTGCAGATAATCTGACTATGATCCCTCAGTCCTCTGTGACTGTTTACATGCCCGGTGTGTGCATGTACAGATCTGTTAGTGCCTATGTGTACATGTAAACTACTGCTTGTGGTGCAGGGGTGACCTTCAAGTTTCCTCTCGACGCTTCTGTGATGTGATCTGAGTTAAGTAGTAAGTAGCAGTGAATATATGACCCTGAGGGTAACAATGCAAGTGACTTTCCCCTGGTCTCCTGATAAGTTTTATTTAAAGGGTTTAATTTATTCTGAGTTGGGGGCAGTGTCCTGACATGTCTGCCACTGGTGCAGTGTACTAAAGATATGAGCCAAAAAAAAAAGGGAAACTGCACAAGCTGAATAGATTTGCAACAGACATCAATAACCTGTTCAAGGTCTGAACTAACAGCAATTTAACAGTGAGTCATTGTGCAGTTATTATTATACACTACAACCAGTGTTACAGGAACCAAGAGAGATTGGATATAATTATATATTAGAATCAGAATATCATTCATTGATTTAGTATTTATGTTTCAGATTACTCTGGTGATGTTTTGATGCATGTTTCTGTCTCTCTCACGCATAATTGCTCAGCTCTTATAATGCAGACTAAACATTTTCTTGCTGTCTGTAACAGTTGCTGCATCTTTTTCTCTGCTTCTCTCTATTTATCTGCCACATTCACACACCCACACATTCATCACCGCTGAAGGTCCTGTAGATCTGGCTGCCTTAAGGAGACTGCAGAATCAAAGAACCTCTTTCTTTTTGCTTTTCACAGCTAAACCCTGCTACATTTCGCCTGAGCTAGCCGGGCCGGCCCCGTGAGAGGGGACGTGCCAGAATGAAGAATGCCAGAATGAGCTGCACCTGCTTTACATTGGGTGGATGACATGACAAAACCTACACACACGTGAATGGAGGCACATGCTCCATTCATTTTTCTTGACTGTGCGTCGATACTACAGCAGGCGGGCTGTCACATAACTCACCATTTATGGCTCACAATGCTATTCTTCTGGCTTTATTGTGAAGATGACGACATTGGTTTTTAATGGATTTTAAAACTAATAGCGCCTATGGGAGCATTTCATCTCCTCACTGCCCTAACACAGCAGAATGTAGGTGTTATTTTACAAGATACTGCCTGCCTGGAATAAAAATAGTGTACAGTCAGTGAATGCACCAGTAAAGAAGCATACAATCTTTATGTTGCTGGTTTGAAATAAAGTGTTTTGGCCTTTTGTTTCCACACCAAACCTCACTCTCACGCTATGACAAAGACAGCTGTTTTTATTTATTCAAACCTCAGTTACCAGAGTGTATGCTTCAGTGCTGTCTTGTTAAAGAGATCTGATGCATTTTGTAGCTTTCTAGATTAAGAACATTCTGCTGCACTAAAATTCTGATATAAAGTATCCTTGTTCTACAACTGATGCCCCATTCCCCATTCTCTCACCATCTTTGCTATCGACGGTCCGGACCACCAAGTCCGTCTCGAACGTGTCCTGCATCTGTTGCCCACGGAAATGGCTCAGGTGCTCCTGCTCGATGAGGTCGCTCTCCTCTTCCTCTAGCGGGAGCCAGGTACTGTCAATAAACCACTGGCCTCTCATCACCGCAATATGGTCTTGTTCTGCAAGATAGTAAAAATAACACACATTTAGTCTCAGACACAAAATAATAATTTAATTGTTGGGACAGACATCTCGGAGTCAGTCTTCAGAACCCAGGAGCCTTAAGAGTCTTGACCTTTTTTGGTTGGGGTGAAATGCAGCAATAAATAAGGTACATTTTCATTTGGTTTTGCTTGGTGCATGTTAAGCAGAGACCCACCGAACAGTGTACCGCCGTGACTTTCTAGGAACTGACTCCTTTTCAGTAAGTGTTTTGGCTGACGTAAACTGATTTCCATTTAACTCAACAAGTCTGGTAATTCCAGAGGGGCCAAGTCTCAGTGGCGTATGAAGCAAGGCCAGTTTTGATTACAGTTGTGAGTGGCATTATTAACTGATTCTCTGGTGGTGAATAAGAGTGTTAAAGCAGAACTGAATGTAGGTGCACTTTGCAAAAATGCGGGGACTTTTCTGTACAGAGTGAGACTGAACATAACATCTGGACAAATATAAAAACATATCAACATACTGTTATTTACAGACAGAGAGGCCCACCACAACAGTGAGACTCAGATAGACATACAAGAAAGACACACTGATAGAGGCTCATAATAGATTCCAATCACTTGTTTGTTAGGGTGGTTCATATCTGGACAGAGAAGATAAGTCTGCACTCTGAGAGCTTCATGCAACGTGTGATGTGTTGAGTTCCTGTGAAATGAAAAGACTTTTCACCTTGTTTGCTACATTAACATATTAGGACATAAAGTTCCAGTGTTTATGTTGTTAGAACATGATGCTATTACAAATATGAGCCACAACCTTTTACAAAAACCTTCACGTTTTGTATTTTTGTATCAGGATATCTGGATGTGTTACTTCCTGGATTACAGGAAATAAACAACACTTCCCCTCCATATCTTGCATTACATGAACTGGCCTCTCTCCCCAACTAATATCCTTGTGATTACTTTTGAGTAATCTCCTCATCAATTCGTTTCCATGGGGTCTTAAATGCTAAAACGCCACTGTGTTAGCGCAGCGAGGGTCCGAACTAACTATAAAGGACTTACATCCACAGCGTGAACATTCAGGAAAATAAGTGCCTCTCTAAATGTCACTTGGCGTTAACCTTCAAAAGAACCAGCAACCCATGAACCCTTTCATCGAAGTCAGGTTTTCCGAGGCTCTACAGTAACCGCCTTCATTTGTTCCCTGCCTTTTCCTGGAAATATTCATGAATTAGTTAGTACAGATCAGCTGAGCCCAATAGACTCACTTCCTGGGTTGTGTAGATGTTTCAAAGTGACCAGGCTAAGTAATTACTTGGCCAGTAAACACAGTGCAACACAATGAAAGGACTCAGTGATTAACTTAGCTGAATGAATAATCATATGCTAGTTTGTGTCTTTAATGGGGGATCTTTATGAGAGCAGGGATGGATGTTGCCTGCATTGAGTCTCTGGTTAAGCACCAGACTTGAGAGTGGCTGTGGGTCATTAATCTGTATGCTGTCAGCCATGATACTGCAGAATCTGTAGCATATATACTGTATGTACACAACAGGAATTACTATCAATAGACATGCAGTCAGTGAATGATGCTACTGGGACGTGCCACTAGGAGCTACATAAGTTGTGACTGATGCAAAATTATGATTTTATAGACTTTGCTCAGGTGTTTTTTTTTTTTGTTGTTTTTTTAGGATACTCACGTTTCCAGTAAACAGGATAGCATTCCCTCTCTTTAATGTCCACTTCATAGAGCCCACCACGGACACACACAGGCTCAACATTGATTTCAATGCTGTCAGGGTCCCTCTCATCCGAGGACACGGTGGATGTGTCCAGAGACCCCCGGCCTCCGTGCACACTGCTGGTCCTCGTCTCCACCGGCACCGCACCGTTCAGCCCTCTGTTCTCCACACGGTTGCTACCAGTCTCTTCCTCCCCGCCGCCGGTGACCCGGGAGCCTGCCGCACCGGGGTTCAGCTCGTAGTATTTCCGATACGCGAGCTCAATTTTTAGCGAGTCATGCCCGACAAAGGGCTTCCAAGTTCTCTTGTCCTCTTTATAAAACCACCGCACCTCCTCGGGTCCGAGCTCCGTGACCACCTCGTTGAAGCGGTGCCTGGAGCTGTTGGACCTCGACCTCTTCCTCCTCTCGAACAACGGACCGGCGTTGTTCCCGTCGTTGTCGCTGTACTCCAGAGAGCTGCTGTCGATGTAGGCTCCCGGGGAACTCAGGTCCAACAACAACCCGCCCTGGGCGCTGTGGTGTCTGGCGTGCAGAAGCGGCAGGTGCCCGTCCAGTCCGGACTGGACCGAGGACATCCCCGCTCGCATCGTCTCGTCCATGGGACTCATCATCTCGTAGCACGAAAACACATCGCTTCCCAGATCCCACTCCTTGTTGTTGTTGTTGGTAGAGACCGGCGAGCCTTTACTGTCGCTGCTCAACGTGGAGGTTTTGGTTGTGATGTTGAAACTACTCATAACTCTCCGAGCAACCCAACCTCACTCGTCTGTCACCTCACCTTGTCTAAGCTCTCAGTGCTTCGAAACAGCTATCGCAACATTTCATAGTCGGTGCTAAAATGAAAATTTCAACAAAACTAAAGACCTCCGGACACGCTCTCGCCGCATTTCCTGGAGTGGTGTACCGCCGCTACATCAGCTTGTTAGCTTGCTAGCCGGCTAAGCTAATGAGAACTCAGAGCCTAGCGTATTATTAGCAAGTCTGCAACGTTACGACCGGAAAACCTGTCCAACCTTCTTTCTCCTCCCCTAACTAACATAAACCGATAACAAACCACTCTCCCGTCACCGTGTCGCTTTGGTCCGGCTTGATAGGAGTGACACTGCAGTCACCATACTTTTAAGAGTGATCCGGGTCTCAGTGGAATTTCAGATTCATTCGTTGTCCAAACAAACCTTGCATGGAGACAATGCTGTAGTATGCGTGCGTATGGCTTGACAGCTGACGCACAGATCACAGGATTCACTCGTGAACGCGCACGTAGAAAGGACGTGAACATGTTGGAACATGACGCCAGGCCTTCCCCGCAGTTCAGAAAATGCATTCCTTTTATTGAGCACTAGATGGAGACAAACGCCTCTTAATGGTTACAGACCAGACTTTAATTGCTTACAACTTGCAATGACTTAACCTGCCACTAGAGGGCAGCAAATACCTACTCATTGTAAAGCTAATACCTACACCCCAGCTGGCCTGCTACTTTTAGAAGGGCTAGGGTAAGTTTACTTTCTAAAACACTATTACAGACTACTGCAAATAGTCACAAGGGTGGACAAAATAACGGGAACCGTCTAATTAAACATCACTGCAAACTTTGCTACAGCCACAAAATTTTAAATAGTGCAAAACAAACATAGTCCCAGTATAAATGCCTTCATATAGACTGTTTCCATAAGAATATTCTTAATGTATTATGACTAGCAGAGTCAGATACACTCACCCCTTGTAGTGAAAATCAAAATGAAGCAAGTAGCTACAAAGTAATTGCCCCTCTGTTTAAGTTCAGCCCCTCAAGTCATTGGTGTCATTGAACTCCAAAATCTATTTGTAATGTATCTGTTCCAGTGCTAACCAGTGTGTTTACATCTTTGTGTGTGAGTGCATGAGTACAGTGTGAGTTTGCGCTTGTATCTGTGTGCATGGCCCTATGCGTGCATGTATGCATGTGCGCCCCGTTTGTTTGTTTATGCAAGTGCATGTGTTTGCATAATGTGTGTTTTGTGTAGCGCTATTTGTGTGTGTACTGCTGGTCCAGGTGATCCTGGGGCCGTGGTGTGGTCTGTGGGGAGAGAAAGAGAGGGATAGGGAGGGAGTGAGGGAGAGAGAGAGAGAGAGAGAGGCCCAGGCAGCTGTATTTGGAATAAACAGACATTACCCTGCTGTGTTCTAATTTACTGCAGAGTGGGAATTAAACTTTAAACTCGTCCCCGCCCCTCTGCAGTCCAATGCTGCATGCTTCTGGCCATCAACAACCACTTGCACAATGTGCGTTATTAAAGTGTTGCTCCACCAAAAATCTGTCTTTTTAGTATAAAATTCACACCCCCTGTAGGTTTGAAAGATTGTTGTAAAAATATTGTCTTTCACACAGACAAGGCTTCTGGGGGAGCTTTTAATTTTTAAGGGCAACAGTGCAACATGGAGGTAGTGCTGCGTATGTAGCTCTAGTTTGGTAAAATGATGCATGTTTGGAACATAGTGATCTTATGAATGGACATCTGAGAAGTGGATCATCCTGCACAAGTGATTTGAGATGCTTCTGTGGATGTTGTGATAGTTTTTGTCCACCCTGAACACTTGTAACCTTTGGAAACCAATGTAAGTGGCTGAATTCAAGCTCTGTTCACTATCAACAGTGATGCTTTTACAGATACTTTGCTGGCCCATTGGAGGTTGAGGGTTTGATTGTTTGATTCATTAAAAGCTGGATAATGTGAGTTAGTTATTCACAATCCATAGCCCACACAAAATTATAATTGCATTTCATAGTTTTGATAGCAGAACAAAAATAATCTTAAGCCAAAACCCAGGAATTTCAAGATGTTAAACTTAATTTTTTTCCCCATTATAATTGATTAATTATAAGTCTCTGTATTCTGCAGCCCCAGTCAACTCAACATGAATGTTCCGATATTGTTATTTTCCAGGTGATAGTCATTATAAATTTCTTTAACATTGTGTAATTATGAGGGCAAGACCTTCCGTCAGTGAAAATTTTTCTCTGTCATCTTTCCATCTCTTTGCATGCCAAAAATCTGCAGCTCCCTCCTGTTTTTCCTTTTTCGTCTAGTAACTGCAGATCCTCAAGTAACCTGAGCTCTTTGGTGTTTCTTATGTCAAATCTCTTGCTTTTCTTTCACTTCAGCATCATCTTTGCATCAGATATGGCTAGTAAAAAGAGAGCTGCCTGTGAGTGTGTGTGAGGTCAGAGACACAATGATGCAGCTCAGTGGTGTGTTCACAGTTCCCGGTGTTAGGTAGTCAATCTCCTGCTGTATCCACAAAAGCGAGCTTGGCTCCCTCATTTCCTGGAATGACTCACATTTCTCCTCTCTCTCTGCGTCGTCTTTTAATTATTGCCCGATCTACTTACGGGTTCCAAAGGGGGCCGACACTACACCTCCTTCCTTCCTCCTGACTCTCTAAACCCTTTCTGCCGTGTCACTGTCAAACAGAGGTGAGATCAAGCGAAAACAAATACACCAGCTGCGGTGAAGAATACTCCCCTCTCGATCATCTGGACTCCATTTTGTTTCCTTTAGATGTTATCTTTTAGTCATACTGCTTTGCAATCAAACAATAAAGTGGTAGATTAATAAAAAGAACCCTGTTATGTGGTGGATTAAAGAGTGCTTAAAAATAAACAGGAGTTGTAAGATGAGAACTGTATTTTCTCAACGCACCCACACTCACTGGTGCCAAATCTTTATTTCAAAAACAGATTAAATACCGCTTGTTGTCATCACTGAAACATGTTTTTTCCCATGCCCTCTGACAACACTGGTATACAAAATAAAATTTAAAAAAAAAAAGGTGTGTCAGAAACTGGAGAAATTAGATTCTATCCACTGCTTTCGAGAACACAAGCAGATGGTGAATTTGAATGCATGGATTAAGATGAAAACAGGTGACTACAAGGAGTGGCACGGTGAACCCTGTTTGTTTAGTGTTTGTTTTTGTTTAGTTTTACATAAAATTATTTTAAGAACTCATGAAATAATGATTTCCATTAGCCACATGCTACAAAGTGTAGAAACAGAAATTTTGATGGTTTCCACAGGTTTAGGGGCTGTTAATTCAAATAATTCAGGCCTCCAGATATGATTTACTGTGTTTAAAGGATAATTCCAGTCAATTTATTTTTGGCTTTGACAGTATTTTCAACAACACAGTAACTGCTGAAATCTGGGAACATGTATATGTGAAACCCAATGCAGGTGGTGGTGATGGTTGTACCAGAGGTTCCTTAACTGTTGCATTTACAATATGAGGTTAGGAATATGCCCTCTGAGCAGTGCTACTTCTTCAGGAGCAGTCCTGGACTTCGTGAAAGTTGCAATCAATGAGTGAGGAGATAGGCCAGGGCTGGCTGGTTAACACTAATTTCAGTGGAGGAAGTGATAGAAGTAGAAGCAAAACCTGCCATTGCTTTCCACCACTGGGCAGCTCTCTTGACAAGTAATGGAATGAAGTTTGATACTCAACTTGCAATGTTTTCCTCTAGACTGGTAAGTAAACAGCTGTTAAATGCTAATGTTGGCTATATAGTGATAGCAAAACTTGGCAAATAACTCCTTAAGCTAAATTTTTGAGTTGACTTATGAATGAGAAGTCCTTGAGTTTCTCAAGAATCAAGGAAAGTTTGAACATTTACAGCTCAGCAACAACCTGATCCCAACCTCAATCTGCAGATGAGAACCATGTGATACTGTCAAAACTCAGACTGATCCTGTAAATGGACCATCAGCTAAGGCTGTTTTGCCAAATATGGCTCAAACCGTAATGAACCTGGTACATGGTCAGTTGTTGCTACAACAAATCACAATCAAATCCTGCTACTGTGACTATCGTCATGCCATTATCCATTATCTGCTGAAGCTGTGAAGCTGTATCATGTGCAACGAGGCAGATTAGCCTTTAGATCTCACCTTCAGATGTATTTTCTGGGAGCTGAAAGTGGAAGCGGAGAGTAACTCAATACCTTGCACATTATCCTTACAGTTAAATCATCACTGTCATGACTTGCCATGTTTTCCCTGACTCGCCACCTTCATTGTTTAGTTATCCTCTCTCTCTTCCTTCCTGTCCACTGATACCCCTCTCTGTGTCTCCTTGTCGTCGTTTTTCTCTCCTCTTTTTCTTTGATTTCCTCAGTCTGCCCCACGGAGACTGAGCTAGGCCTACAAGTGCTCACTTTGAAAAAGATGTTGCAGGCCCAGAATCTTGTGCCCAGTATTAAACACATGAGGCTGTATTTATAATAAATCAGCTTTATGGCCCTCTGATGGAGGTGATATCAGTGAAATTTATGCTGAGAGACCTCACTTGGTCCTTAACAAAACAGCTGCGAGATAGCACTACACCGCCACCCACCACACTTCACCCCACCTCCTCACCATAGCTGCCCTGCCCCACCCCAGCGAATAGCCTGGTCTGACTCGGGTTAGAGAGCCCAACACAGTCCTCTCTATGTGGTGGGGCCTGCGGTCCCTGGAACGGTAAAGTCCAGACTGAAATAGAGTGTGGGCAGGGTGGCGGGTAGTGGGTAGCAGTGTGTGTGTGTGTGTGTGTGTCTCTGTGTCTCTGTGGTTGTGTGTGTGTGCAGTCATATGTGTATTTAATGCAGGCAGGGATGCACAAATAGCATAAGCTTAGTGGAATAGACCGGAAGAGTGTCAGAGAGTTTTAAGGTGGATCAGTGCTCAGCGACTCTAGATCCGCAGTATCTCTGTGTTTCTGGGTGAACCCGACGGATTCACCCAGAAACCTCACATTCCTTTCGATCTTGCACATCGTTCTCCTGCAAGCACCTCGGCGCTAAAGTGGGTTAATGACTGTGTCTGGAAATGATCATATTAAAAACCTACAGTGAGCAAAACTTCAAATGTTTAGTACAGGTGGGCTTGTAAAAGTGCATACTGTACTACATATGGTAACACAAGCACAGATGCACACACACACACACACACACACAAACACACTGCTACTCCCTTGATCATCCGGCCTTCTCCAACCAGCCCAGATGGTTCCTGTCACTGCTAGCAAACGGACAGAAAACAAATTTAAAAGCAATGATGTCACAGCCATGCCTGCGTTGTTCGGTTTCACCTTACAGAACCCATTCCCATCATTCCATGATGAAAGGTGACCACCCGCCATTATTTGGTTTTCAACAGATGCAGGCAATAATAACAACGGCTGAGGCCCCGATGGTTAGAAGTGTTCTTAAAGCCTCTGAAACGCTGTGGAGTTACACATAATCAAGCCCCAAAATAAACCACGTAAACAGTGAATTACTGTGATTTCCTCTGATGTCATCTCCTGCTCGTCTTGCCAAGAAGGGTGCAGCAGCTTCTGTAAATGTTTGTTGTCCTTTTGTCAACAACCCCTCTTGAGGAGCCTTCATTCAAACATGTTTGCTAATTTGGTATCACGCCGAAATGACACAAAGGTGGATGAGCTAAATCTGACTGTGAGTCACCTCAGCTGAGCGTGTATGTAATACTGATTACACTGGAAGAGCGTTGAATCCTTACTCGGAAAAGGAGGCAAATTCCTTGTTCGCTCCTATCCTTTACCAAACGCTATTGAAGAGCCTTTGAGCATGGCACTGACTAATAATTGCTCAGTGGCTGGCAGTAACAGTGTAGGCAGAGTGTAAGCAGCCAATTACAGGAAAAGGTCACATTACAGTACCTCTAAAGCCTTGTTCAGACTGTAAGTGCTAAGAGTTGCGTGTGTGCGTGATCCATACATCCGCAAGTTTGGAGGTTTATCAGCTGCCTAAACACTGCATAGTGATTTATAATCTATCAACTCTGGAAAATGATCTCTGTGACAGTGATTACCATGTTTGTAAAGTAGAAAAGATTCGATTAGAAAACATTCATCAGTGACACCAATGATAATAGCTACCACCCAGGACACTGAGTCATGTTCACAGGAATATTTCTAGGAAATTTTATTTAATCTAATCAAATTAAATTAGGTTTACATTCTCCAGTTAATTGAACTAATCAAATATAATGATGATATTTTATTCTAAATATCATACAATTTGACTGTTACGGTGGCAAAGAACTAAGACAGATTTGTTATTCTCCACTAGAAGTGTAGAAAGGACTTGAAAGAACAACTCAACAGTTACACAAATAAATAAAACGTGAAATTTTGAGATTTTTTTTAAATACCCAGAAAATTTTGGTGATTATTTTGGTTGGTGGTTGGTCAAAAATTTCTCAGGGCGGAGGCAGTTCTGCTGGAGGAATTTGGACTCATTACCTCAGTGTTTCCAAAATCCTGGCTACGGCCCCGCTACTAGGAACATGTGCTTGCATGTATTTGATTGGCCAATATAAATGAGGCTGTATTGTGTTCCAAGTTAAACTTTTTTTTCCCCCCTTATTGAAATTAATGAGGAGCCTGCATTTGGTCTGAACATGACCTTAAAGTTTGGGAAAAAACAACATGAACATGATTGCATAGGCTGTGCTGTGGTATCTTTTTGCCACGAGACTTAGTATGTGAAGTTTTGTGCACACGCTCTCAACACCCACACAGTTAGCTGCTTGTGTATCATGTGTGATAAATAAATAACAGCCAGCTAGAAGTTCTGTGATTGGACGAAAGGACAGGAAACCGAGGGGAACTGTGGTGTGATTTTACCCAAAGCAGCGTGAGGAGGGATGGGGACCTCTGAGAAGTCACTGGGTTGCCCTCCGTTCCCTCTCCTTCTTTTCCTCTCCCTCCCTCCTCCCTCCCTACTCCGTGTTCTCACCTCCTCTCCCCTGCTGCGACCCAGGCTCCCTGTGGGTGGGGTAGAGCACTGGAAGGGAAACCGGTGGAGTAACGCAACAAATTTGGCAGTTAACCCAACACCAACCGCTGGCGTGTTTGAGCAGTCACCATGGTGACTGGCGGGCTCCCGCAGCAGGGACTGGGCTTCCCGTTTTTCGCACCTAAAGCTCCTGAGGAGAGGAAGCGGCTTGGGTTGGAAGGTGTTGGTTACAGGAACAAAGGGGATGGAGCGAGGGAAGGAGTTTTACTCACATGCACTGTTTTTTTGGGGGGGGATTTTTAGTTGTGTTCTGGTTAAAATCAAATTCTGGATAATATGTTTATACATATCTTTTTTAGATCCTGCACCCGGATATCCCTGCTCATATAAATAAACAAAACATTTCAAATGAGCCCTCAGATACAATTTAAAGTGAGCCAAACCACAACAGACAACAATAACTGGAATAACATCACATAACAACACATGCATCATTATCCTGGCTAATATCACTAAAACTGTGGTATTTTTATTTAACTTTTTTTTCCCCCAGTAAGCTTTTATTCCATGACTTGGGTCAGAGCTTATTTAGGTTTCTGTGTAAAGGATACGATGTTTGCATGCGTCAACACAGAAATGGCGTATTTGTGTTTCCTAAATGATAAAGAGATATTGATGTGCATATAAACACACAGTCATTATAAATTAGATTTTCCGATGGGGAGAAGGGCTTCAAGTTGCATGAGTTTTTACTTTGAGACCTTGGAAAAGAAAATCCGAACGCTTAACTTTTCAGTATCATTCGGTGCTCTAACCCGAGGCCCTGGCCCCGTCTTCACTTAAGTCTCCAGCTGCAGCCCTCAAGTATGCTCTTGCAGTTAAAAAAAAAGCACAACTAGTCTTAATGCTCTTGACTCATTTTGGAATCACCAACCCTTTGTTTATTTATTTATTTATTTTATTGTCAGCGGAAAATTTGTGTCATGTCAACCGGCCCCAGGGACCAGTGGTGAAGCACAGAGAGGAGAAAAATGTGGCTTCAGTTAGCTGGATCCATTACCATGTCTCAGAAAAACTACAGCGGATAAATCTGACTGCTTTTTCCTCCCAGCTTTAGCTTTATTTGTGTTGAAACCGTGTTTGTTTGTAGAGACCGAAGCATCTTTTTTACGACGCGACCAAGCTCCCTCTCGTATTCCATTGTGCTGGCGTTACAGCTCTCTCTACTCTGAAGCATGCTTTCACCAAGGAGCTCGATTTGACGTGGAATTACAGATAGTATGACTAAGCATGCTTTTAAGGGCTTCCCAGCAGTCAACAACTTGAGTTACATCCGGCCTCGTAACTATCTGATTTAGGATCTGCACTAGCCCACCACAAGTGCAGACCATAACTTTAACTAGGGAGAACTAAAATGCCTCGAAGATTATTCACAAATCTAATCCAGCTCAGCAGCGATACGAAATAGAACAGTTCTGCTGACCAGAACTAACAATGAACCTATGCTACTATCAACTCTCCAAAGCTATTTAAACCATGAGTGAGTCACTCTGTTGTACTGGGTGACATGCTACTTCAGTACGATGAACAACAAGGGCACTGTAGTTAGGTTTGAATCAATTGTCCTGCTGCCATGAAAACTCAGTTGCACAAAATCCCCAACAAGTCCCCAACAAATGTCCTATTTACTCGTTTGAGAAATGTTTGCCATAATCTACAATACCCATCTCTTTTGGGAAATTATCTTGCATTATTTAAAAAAAATGGAAGTGTATTTGTGACCTGTTTCTAAAAGATTTACTTACTTTACTCAGCTTGGGGCTGAGACAGACAAGCTGGGGGAGTCAGAAAGTACTGAGAGATAAAATAAGAGTTTGATGTTTTTTTCTATTTTCATGGGACTTGTTGACAATAAGAAAAATGTAGAATAACACCAGCCTTATTCTTTTACATGACCTTTTGTCATGGTGTAGCAAGCTCTGGTCCAAGGTGTGCATTTGTGCATGACTGCGCACACACATACAGTATGTTGTGTAAGCGTGTCTGCGTGAGTGTACGTGGGGTAAACTGTATCCCACCCCTGAGCTTCAGCTCTCAAATCAAGGCCCTGAAAGTAAACAGTGCACTGCCAGAGGACCTTGTTTATCAAATCTGCAATTGCACTCATAGAGCAAAATGACCTACAATTACAAGCCCAGCTAGAAATTAAGTTTTCAGTCAGCCATCCAGAAAAAGATCATAGGATATCCTGCAAAAGGGAATTCTTCAGTAGTTCTCCCCTTCTCCCAGTACCCTTTTCCTAAAACGCCATATCTACCGTCGTGGCTGTCGGAGTGACTTGCCTTTTAAATGTTCCTCAGTTTTTTGTAAAAGGGTTTATATAGTTTCCAAGCACACTGACAAATAGTGGTTTAGTGTGTATATGTCACATCATGGTCATTTTTGTAGAATTTCCTCCCAAAACAACCACAACAGGCTCATACTTCCAAGCACGAGAGCTTTGTTGCTACCAACCTCGCCAAGATATTCCGACCACTCCTAAAACGTCAGCCGTTCCAGCAAAAGCAATTACATGCTGCTGCCCCGAAAGCAAAGTGGAGAGGTTCTCTCTTTAAAGTGTGTAAAATTCCCTCCTAGTTTAATTATGTGGTGCTGGGTGGAACCTGGAGGCTACTTGCTCCGCTCCGCTCCAACATAAGTGCATTTTCCATGGCACAAGCATGCAACATATTGGTTCCCACAGAGAGATCGGAAGCACGGCAGATCCCAAAACCTGGGTTACAGCATTCCTGGATCTCTGAGCAGTGTGGTGACCTAATCGCCTGACCACCTACTGCTCCGTGCCAAATCCCAAGCAGCAGGCCAGACACCCCTGAGAGTAACATCCGACTGCACCATGAAATATTACGTCAGGAGTGAGTCACTGGATACAGAGCCTCGGTTAGAACAGCTTTACATACTCACAAACACAGGAGCTTTACTCAGACTGGATTAAGCCGGTGAATAAACCGTATCACTGAGAGGAAACTTGTCATTTCTGGCAGCCATATAATTCAGTTTATACTGTTACAGTACATTTAATGGACATGGTTTAAGACTAAAAAGTTACCATGGAAATGTTACTTCTCACATAAGGAAAAAAGCGTACTTTACAACAGTTAAAATACTTAAGTTTATGGCTATGTAAAATCTTAGAGACATATTTTAGCCTAAGAAGTATTTACATATACCATAACAAATAATCACTAACTGGGTTTGAATGTATTAAAATGTCAGTGCACTGATTCAAAACAATTCAAATTTAGTCACTTGCTTTACAGAGTAACAAACATGTTTTCTCAAGTCAATCAAAAGTATATTTCTTTGACAAACTGCACTGTGACAAAAGTCTCCTCTCTGCTGTGCATCCAGCTGTTGTGCAATGTTGACATTACAAACAAATGCACTTTGACAAATATCGAGGCTGGAGACCCCAAGTTTGATAAACAAATCATTCTCTCCTAATAAATCAATTCATGTTGCTTTTATTAGTGTTTTGACATATGAGTCAGGCACATAATCAGTCAGTGAGATGATTGCACAGCATGTGTAGATTACTCACAACGACCATGGCTATTGACCAGTAGTCCTGAGCGATAAATTTATGCATAAGATATGTACCTGTGTAACCATTTAACTGACTGGTGCTAACAGCAAGCTGAAAATCATATAATCTCTAACAGAGTTTAGGCTAAGGTTAGTGGCTCTGCCCTTCTCTTTATTGTATTTGGGAGTATTTATATTTAAGCAACCTTTTCCAACATTACCTGAGATATGCCAGACTTATCAGTTAATCCTAATCCTACAGCCTTTTCTCTTGTAATGGTAAAAATGAGTTTGAAAGGACAACCAAATGAGAGAGCTAACCAGCTAAACACGGCTATGCTGAGATAAAATAACAGGTTGATCTCATTTCTCTCTTCAGTAGGAATGATCAGGTGGTGGGGGTGTTGGCGTTTTGCCTGAGAAACACTGCTTTAGCTTCGGTCTTTTAGCGCTAAATCATGTTCAGAGCAAGTGCATATTAAATCCCCCATTTACACAATTCTCCTTTTAAAAGAAGTCAGACACTTAAAAACCAGCCCGAAAACAGTGTTTTAAACCAAGGCACTGAGATAAAGTTAGCCTAACGTGCCTCAGTTGATATAATTTGCCAATGACAATTCTTTGGCTAGAAACGAGCAGGCATCTTCTATCTGTCTTTGTCTGAAATTAAAGACCCATTGTTTAAAAAATGAGTAATAATTTCAAGTAGTAAATCTGCCAATATAAACTGCATGTGTGCAGTGTGAGCACAGAAAGCCTGACAGCTGTCGTAACAGTAATTAGTGTGGTCCTTTGGTAACGGTCAATTGGCAAAAATCAGCAAAATAGAACCCAGGTTGTAAATAATATAATGGAATTTAGCACATTATATTGCCTTTGATTTTTTTTTTTTGTCAAGTATTTTGTCTTTTTTCCTGTTTCAACACTCTCCTCTCCTCTTGCCCATGGTTCGCCCACACAGGGATGTTAGCATTTTCCAACTGCTTGGAATTCCTTCCTGCCGTCTTGGGAGCACACACTGCGTTTTAAAACTTGTTGGGCCCTTTCATGTTTTATTTGAAAGTATGTAATTACATTCTTGAAGGAATAACAGGTCCCTGGAGTGATTTACATGCTGTATTAAATGCCATGGTTTGAAAAGACGTTGTTGACACTCACCCCTTTAAGAACCTCTTCATATAGCCTAAAATGCTAAGACAGATGCAGTGAAACTATAATATAGAGGGGTGGTGAGTTTGGAAATGAGGGCAGAGGCTTTGAGTGGACTCCACCTCTGTAAAGTCTTGTGCTGATGTCTTCCTTCACAATGGTTTGTTGGGAATGGCTGCGGCTGGCCCATTTCTGATTTATAGTGTTAGACCCTTTGCCGCTGACAGGATTAAAAACTGCAGTTAACATGCAGCTTGATGCGTATCAATAATTTTGATACTTTTGGCTTTCTTCTTTCAGTCAGGGTCAGTTAAGGTGATGCGTGACTTTCTGAAAATCGGATTAGAAACATTTTAAAAAACGTCTACTCTTTTATCCTGAGTAATGACAGTAAAAATGGAAACTATTTCTTGTTGAACAGCCAAATTGAACAGAAAATCATAACCCAATTTTGAGAATATTACATTGTTTGGCCCCAAGGAATTCCAGATATTCAATTTTGAGACATTACCTCTCAAGGCACTGTATCAGTCTACTGTGTTGCATGTCATTTAATTATGTTCTATTCTGGTCAATTTCCATTTATTCATGTCTAATCTATTTTTCTTCGGAGCTCCAGAACATAACACTTGTGAAGTTCTCTATCACCAAGCAGTGCCACCACTGGAGAATTTATTTGGCTGCCTCTTAGCTTGGCCTCTCAGGGACTGTGGTGTGGGCGAAGTCAATTCCCCTCTCAGATTAAAGGAGTATCTTCAAGTGCCAATCCAGATGGTGATAAAAAAGCTTTTTAATCCATTGAGAAAGTTTCCCAGCGTAACCCCCCAGAGTCCCGGCATCAGGCATTGCCCCACTCAGGCTGCGTCTGGACAGTGTTGAAGCCCGAGTGTGTCTCCTTGCGCCCTGACAGAGGGAGAGAAAGGCCTAAAAAAGGCCCCCTCCGCCACTCACTTGACCAGCTCCCTTTGATAACATCTGGCAGGGGCAGGTTTGCAGAAGCGACAGCAGGAGATGGAGGAACATTAAAGCCCTGCCACTCACTTGGCAGGAAGGCAGCCAGCAACTCCACAGCATCCGCAGACTGAACCTTAATCGCATACGCTGGAGTGTCACTGGTGATCTCTCTTTCTAATGGCTCTGATGATATCCTCCAACAAGAGTGTCATATGAAATGATGGCTTGGCATGACCACTTTTTATTCTGAACACAGGTCCTTTTATCTTATCATTAAAATAACTTAAGCTGCTGATACTCTCTTAGCTATTCAGACCAAACCATTTCTGTACTTTTGTCTACAGGACGAGAACAAAACCTGAAGAAAATCAACGACTTTAAAGCTAAACATTTTTTGTAGAAGGAACTTATAGTGTTTATCTGAACAGTGATGACTGTTGAAAGAGATGGGCCGGAAGAGACTTCGACCTATCTTTGTTCTGGTGAAAGGCGGGGGTTGCAAGCAGTACGAAGGGGGCGAGATGTGAGTTTCAACACAGCTCCCCCGGAAAGGCTCAGACCAATTCAACATCCATCCCTCTCCATTTTCGTTCTGTTTACTTCTAGGTTCATGAGTTTACATGCCAATTCCATTACAGGGATTAAAATAGTTTGTCCAATCGTCCTCAAACTCCGTTTCCCTTGTCCTTCTCCCTCCCTTAACCCCTCACACCACTTACAGGCTTTTAGGTCCCAGGGCTGGGTTAGGGGATTACAGGACAAGCAGCCTGAGCGCCCAAAAGAAACACGAGGCGGCTGTGTTGAAGAATGTTCCAACAAGAAGTCTGAGCATTACTGAAAGCTGAGGTTTGATCAATGGCTGCGGCGCGTGTCTGCACTAGCGAACACTTCACGGAGCGTCAGAAAGAGAAGAAAGAGAAAATGAAGGTGTGTTATGACATCAGGCTCGGGGTCCATGCGGCCAGGTCACCTTTGAGCTGCTGCTGATTAAGGGCTGGCGTTCACAGGTGAGCGGCTCCGAGCAGGATTTAGTGACACAGGCGCACAGAGGTGAAGTCACCCCACTCTCCTAGCTAGCGTCAAAGCAGCAAAGCACTGCTGACCTCTCCCTTAAATGGCCAAAGGCAAATGTCAGAAGATAAGTGAGCTCTGTGGCAGCGCTCAGCTCACTCAAAGAAAAGTGATGGCAGGTGAACTTTCCACAAGTTTGTACAGTCACTTTTCAAACATATTATGTACACAGAAAAAAAGAAAAATGATTGATAGTTAGACATGAAATACTTTGAAATACCATTTTAAATCAGGCACTTTTAGATTCTACACACACACACACACACACACAGACTCAGACAGTGGGACCACAGGTTCATATCGTGAGTAGTGAAATAAGTCAGGTAGTCGCTGCCTGTGGGTCTAAGCCACCCGCAGTTGGTAATCTCCTTCGGAACTGGAGGGGCTCAAAGGGGCTAAGCCTGGTCAACACCTAGGATGGGACATCCACTGCATACCTTCCAAGTGCTCCAGCAGCAGCCTGGTTGGTAAAACACAGCTCAGACTTCCAATGCTGAAGGAACACAGCAAGGCCCTCAGGCCATTATGGGCCACACTGTGAGATGTTCTGGGTAAATGTCATTTTGATTCAATGACAGAATTAAATAACAGAGCATAACTTAATTAGAACATCTTGGTGTGCAACTCTCTTAACAATTCAGTGGTGAAAAAAGTGGAAAAAAAAAAATGTCAATATTAATATTCACATGAAGTAGCTTCAAACACGCTGCCACACAGTTACTCAAAAACCCTAAGCATGAGCCCAAATACAGCTTTTGTCATATTTTTGTCAAGTAGCACCCGCAACGTGCGTCACCTCCTGCATAACATGGAAAACATGATTTTACACAACCCTGGTAAATACAGGTGAGTGTGTTCTTGCGGGAAAGAAAAAGTAAATATTCTAATTAATGAAAAATGGGAATAAATATTCATCAAAGTGAAACTGAAATGGCTCCCTAAAACAAACTACAAAGTGACGCCTATTCATACCAGACCACATGTCCTCCATTGTGTTTGATTGAGTGACGCACTGTATATGCACGGGCTGTTCCCTTGTTACTACAAACTATTCATTTTCCTTCACTGGTACATGCACCGTACAGGTTGATCTTAATCTTATCTGAGCATAACAAATTGCTCCATAACTCTGTTGTTTGTTTTGTTTTTTACGTGACTGTTTTCCAGGCTTATCTGCGGTTTGCATCTTGTGGTCTAAGGTAGTGCTGGTGTGGTCTTGTCTGCTTGTCTTTGACACAAGTACAGATAACGTAGCTGCTACGCACTGACGTTACATCTCAATATCTCATATATCTAAGTAATGTCACAGAAACAGCTTGTAAAATAATCTGGTCATTGTTAATTTACCTAAGATTGATGTGGTATTATGATGTCTCTGTAGCACTGTACCTGATAATGTCTTATCACACATTTTATGCACAGTTACAGTGCAACAAAGGACAATAAAACGAAGGGAAGTAATATGACATCACATGTTTAACAGCTAAAAAATGTTACATTACAACATCTCAGTGATGTTAAGCTACAGCAATGTTCCAATCAAAGTACACAACACATAATAATAACAATGTTGCAAATCACTGAAGATAGTCAAATGACCTAAAGTGCAAAACAACCTTGAAAACAGCTGCAGTTTTGAAAGTAGTTCACCAATGTAAGCAGTAATTCATAGATACAATGTTGTAAAAATGTTGCACAAACATCATATATGATCTGTTTATCTCCAGTAGTTTCTATTATCAAGTGCAAGGAAGCTGGGACACTTGTTGCTGTTGCAGAGCCTTCAGCTGTATTCAATATAAAATTATATCTCCCAGTAATCTTATGATATCAAACCATGTAGTGAGGCTTACAAAAAAAGACTTGTTTGATCCATTTTTAATATCCTGGTGCAATATCAGGTCATCAGCATGATTAGTCCCAGTCATTAGAACTTGAAAGTGAAAACATGAAATATGGATCCCACAAGAAAGGCTGCAAGTCTGACCAAAAATAAATTGTGCATGACAAGGTCCCCATCAAAGAGACAAAACACAAATGGTTTTAGTAATGGTGTTGAAATGAGACAATCACAGCTTGAGATCCAGAATCACGAGTCATGCAGACGGTATGTGCTAGAAGGTGAGGAATACTAAGTGGTCTGAGTCATAAAGCACATCTCATTAATGAGTTGCACCCAGCCTCCTTATATTTATTTCTTGTTTTTTCACAAGGCCTTGGATCACCTTACACCTTCCTTTCCTTTATTCACTTATCGAGGATACCTGTACTCTACTGATGTGCTGCTCATCTTCTGACATATCTGTTACCAACAGAGAGATTCGGAACTGATCTTAGAAACGGAACCCGTTAATGTAAATAAGGGTGAGGAACCCCGTTGAGTTTGCATTTTGTTTTAGCCAGTCTTGCGTTTGTGCGCGTTTAACCTGACTTCACCAGTGTGAGCCAGGCAGCACTCCAGAAGGGTGCAGAAGCACAGAGTCCAATAATCACAGTCTGTCCCTCATGGACAGCGCTGAACCGGGAGAGCAGCCAGGAGGCCTGATATGGGGATGCGGTAGTGTCAATCCCCAAGTGGAGTCTGTGGGCCAGGTTAAAGTTTTTGTGCTGGAGGTAAGAGTTGAGCAGAAGGAAACTGGGCAGTGGAGGTCATTTCCAAACAGCCAGTTTTCTCGCTTTCTTCCTTACCATACCCCAAACGAAGGTTTATATTATGGTTTTTCAAAATTTTTCCTGAAGTTTGCAGAGGTTTCAAAAGATTCAACACCTGTATCTGCTTGTCATCTCCGGTATGCGAAGTAAAAAGATGGATGACACAGCTCCGACTTTAAAATGTGATGGAAAAGTACATTGTTAATACGAGGAGCAAAGGTTTTGAACGCACTAACCGCCCAAATATGTCTAAACAATAATTCACGCATGGTCTTAGTTTTAAATCGGCATGGCCGGTCACAAAGTCTCAAGAAATATCCAGTGCCAACACATTACAGTGTATAAAAGTTACAGCAGACTTGAACTAAGCGAGAATGTGGAGCACAAGAAAGTGTAATAGGTCAAGGACTGGCAGTCATGAAGGTTTGGCACCAGTTTTGTAGTAAACGATTGTGAAGGAATTGAATAGCTTTGAACCTATCAAAGTAAGTGCAGAAAGATTTTATGTCAAAGTATACAACTTGCAGGCTGCTTTTGACTTTTATTTTCATCCTGATCGCCAACGTGCTGGGAAACAGCACTCGCCAGTCAGTTTCAAAATTGTCAGTAATTATGTAATGAGAATAATTATTTAATACAACTGCGAATGGGTGTAAAGGAATCTAAAGTTTTGTCAAGATTTGCCCAGGTGCTGACTTTTATGATGTTTGTGTTTCTGACTTAAATATTACCGTTAGCTGGTAAACGCCAGTTGAGAGCATATGACTTGCCAAAGCGATTTTCCCCTTCCTTTAATTTCTTCACTGTTCCAAAAAGCCAGTCGGCTACCTAATCAGAGCTGTTTTCTCCTCAGAATATAAGATGCTTAACAAAACCATTAACTGGTTCTCCAGTGTATCCCACTGACTGTGAATGTTCTTTGTGCTGGAGCTGCCCACCGGAGCAAATAAAATCCCAAAACCGTTGGTCTGGGGCTTAACAGTCAGCTCGTAGGCCCCGTTTTATTTCTAATCCACAGAAACAGGATTTCGTTGCACTGAATCCTCGTGAAGACCTAGTTATTATTTAAACCCTTTGCTTTAGAATCAAGCATTGAAAACTATTAAAACTTTTGACAGCTGTCTGAATGTGATTTTTCCATAGATATAAATACTAATATTTCCATTCAGTATTGACGGCAATATACCAGTATCACACAATCTAGCCTGCTTAGCATCGATCAGAAAGAGATACCAGCATGAAACAGCAGCTGATTGCAAACACTATCTACACTATAAACCTGTTGGCAACTGCTTCTTGGCATCTTAAATGATAAAATCAGGGGCCATAGATTTGTATTGTTCCGTAAATCTGTTGCTCTCCTTCCTCCTCCTTCCATCTCCTCCTCGTACCATCACGTCAAATCACGGAGAAACATATCTGAAGAGTGCGCATAGTCTGACCCGCATTCCTGGTCAGAGAGAGGGGCTGAGGACTGGCGCAGCCAAGGGCAGCGACTGCCCAGTTTAATTGCCTGGTCTGCATTTGTGGTTGCAAAATGTTTTCCGTCTGTCGCAGAAGCTCAAATACCAGATGGGGCTTCTAGCTCCATATAATCCGTAAATTTGCTTTCCCACTGCTTGATCAAGAGGGAGCTTAAATGTAGGCCACGTCATTATAAAATGGGGAAAATCAGCTGAAAATGAAAGGAGTTTGTAAAACTGTTTTGCTTTTCTTTCTTTTAAACTGACAGTGCAGTGAAAACAGGCCAGCAAACAGAACGTCCAAGGACTTCTTTCCAGAGCTGAGTCACTCCTGTCTACGCATCTCTTCATCATCATCGTACCACTTTGAGGTCTGTCTGTTTTAGCCTGCAGCTTTGTCAGTGGCCAAGGTAGCAGCAAGACACCAAGTGGTCATGCTTGAGTCATGAACTCCTGTAATCATGGGAGAGGCCTCTGTACAATGAAGAGCACTGAGATGTGCACCACATAGTTACCATAGCACGCAGCCCACACACACACACACACACATACACACACGCGGTCTCTCTGCCCCTCAGTAATAGAGCTGATCATGTTCTGAACCTCCTCTCTTGCCACAGTTCTCACTTAACATGCAAGCTGTGGTATACATTTGCATTTTTCACATAGCTTCCTGCTGGGCCAGGTACCACCGCTTAGCCTATGCACACACACACACCATGTGATGTCTTTCTTCGCATACACTGACCCAGGCCAGCAGGACTGGTAGGCAATAACTGAGGTCAAAGTCTAATGCTGTTAGGAAAAGATCCTGATTGTGCTGTACAGGAGTATGCAGGGCCGTGAGGATAATTCATTGTGATATGAGGCGATAGCTCACACACACACACACAAACTGCACACACACACACATACAGTGTTCCTGGCAGCACGTGCATCCTCACCGTAGTAATGTTTGGCTGTCTCCAGCAGAATAGGACCCAACCGATACCAAAGACCAAGGTATTGCTCTGGGAGTTGAATGTCTGCTCCATGGTTGCTGTTGTTGTTGTAATACTATCCAAAAAAAAATGCACCTTTATTAGTGTGAGTCACAGCATTTAACACATTTAATGACGTAAAAGAATTGAATCATTAGAACCACACTACAGTTTGTTAAACCTGGGAGAAAAGATGACTGTTGAAGCTGAACAATCTTCCCAATTTTTGGCTTAAAGGCCTCGCACGGGGTCCCCACTAGTCCCACTAGTCCAAGGTAGTCATCTCGATGGTGTGGATTCATCAAGTGTAAAACACCACACATGCATACTCTGGGGCTGAAGGTCCGGGGCTTCTACTGATGACAGTGATACAAAGAGCAGGAGTCCTGCTGTCATCAGCGTCACTACAACCTGTTTGATCCTCAAGTGGGCAAGCATAAGAGATGAGTCTTTCTGAGATGACCCATTTTAGTCTTTGTCTGAAATAGGCTGATCTCGGCTTGTTTGGAGGGATAAAAAGGCTATGGAGTTCACTTGATATTTGGGTTTTGAGAGCTAGGCAGCCCTTCTTTGTTTTGATATAGATTTTACCACTCCTGATCAAAGCCGTGTTATTGGGGCTTTTGGTCTGTGTGTGGAACATGAGAGGGTAGTTTCAGACATTTTTTCAGTTGAATCTGGCTTTATCTTATGTTTTTTTTTTTTTTTGGCCCAATAGTTTTTGTTAATTTCTGAAATAGCTGCGGGCTGTTTCATGAGGGTCAGTTAGGGTGGGAGTGAGGGGCTAGGGATCTGCCTCTGTGCTGTGGTACATACCCCAGTGCATTCCAGTTGGCAGCAGGTAGGCTAGCTTAGCTCAGAGCTAAAAATGTTCTTTTGTAAAGACACTGGTCTCTCTCTTACCCATTTTACACACACATACCAATATATACATTCTCTGATCATTTTTTAAGTAAATACTAGGTAGCTCATGTTTGTAGTTGTATTCAGTTTAGAATTTCAAAGCTTTTTATTCAGATTCTCAGAATAGGTCACTCCAACGCCTCCTCCTGCAGCCGCCTTAACACCACTAGTACTTTTGAAAAAAACGGTCTGTCAGGCTCCTAACAAACATGGACTGTTTTCCATGCTTTATTTTCTGTCGGTAAGTAAGTGGACTACATATTTCAATTTGTGCCATGACACATCTGGCCGATCTCATATTTTCTCTCTTTTCCTCTGTCCACTCGGTCATCTATGTGGGTGATGCAACTAGACTTGAGTTGAAAGTCATCAAAAGTTGAGATGTTTATTTGAGGAAGAGCTTTTTTCCAGCACAGTGGCGTGATAGTCTTTGGGTTTTGGCTCTCATGGCTTGTTGACAGGATCAGAGGGACTTCCAAGCTACTTATCGAAAGAATTTGCCTGACCCCAGGGCTCTTTGTATTTGTCTAATCATATGTGAGAAGGGAGAGATTTGAGGGGAGAAGAAGGAATGGCCCTGATTCATCTCAAAAAGGCTCTGAACCAGCTGTTACCTTGAGGATGTCGCCAAAGAGCAACCTGCAAGTGGCTCATCTGACTGGTTCATGCTTTACCAAAAGTCGCTTGTGACCAAACTATTAAAACTGGAGAGTCAAGTTTCAGAGAATAAAGAATGAGTGAAGAGGCCAGGAAGAAAAAGCAAAACAAATATTTTCTATCAGTTAAAATGGGAGGTCCTTCCCTTCTTGTCTTTTCTTTTTTGTGTTTTCCTTGTTCTTTCCAGTTCCTCCTAATCTTTGGTCTCCCCAGGCTCATCTGCTTCTCCCCAGAGACACTGCGATTCCGGTAATCGAATGCTGATACGGTCATTTCCATTGCTAAGTCCTGCTGGGAGATAAACTATGCTAGTCCGATACCTGAAGAAGGGAAAAAGAAAGTACCGGGCCTGCAGGGTCGTTCGGCCGCTCAGAGCCATGAACTGCTGCGGGACTTCGAGGCCACGCTGCTGCACATGTTCGGCCTCAAGAGGCGGCCGCGGCCCAGCCGCTCCACCACCGTGCCCCGCTACCTGCTGGACCTCTATCGGCTGCAGTCGGGGGAGGCCGAGGAGGCTGGGGGGCATGACATTGCTATTGAGTACCCAGAGAGGTCAGCCAGCCGGGCCAACACTGTGAGGGGCTTCCACCATGAAGGTAAGGACAAAGTGGAGGATGGTGGCATCGTGTGGTAGAATTAAATAAGAAGAAAAGTAGGAAGAGAGATGATAAATGCATCATGTCAGCAGAGAAACATTACACCATAATCAAGGTCACTGTTGCCAGACAGTCCAATAATTTTGGTAGTGTTATATTTCATTAGGATGGTTGAGGACAGCTAAGTTTTCATGATAAAAAAAACATTTCCTACATCCCTTGAAACATGATTGTAAGGCAGCTCCACCCATCTCGCCATAACCAAGGAATCTAAGGATGTGGTCACCAAACACTGCATAAAGAGGGGCAAAAAAATTCTGCTAGACAAGCTCTCAAGAGCCTCATTTGACAAAACTCTGCGTGTTTGGTTAGCAGCTGAAGGGAAAGCATACCTTCATATTACTGACTTGCACTTCTCACCCCACCCAGCAGAACACGGCTTAAAAAAGCTCGGTCTTGGCCTGGAATTGGAGTGTGCTCCTCTCTCATGTCTCCAGTTTATATGGAGGGCTCTTTTAGAAGGACCTTCCTCAACGTGCAATTATCTTTAATGCTACTCTGCAGCCTTCTAAATAAAGCCCCTACTGCCAACAATGTGGGTGCTGAGAGCAGACGCTGCAGCTCTGGAGAGATGGAAAAACAGTCTCAGAAGCTGGTGCGATAGAAAGACTGGAACGTTAGAAGGGTTTCTGTTTATTGTGACTTGGATCTGCTTAGTTTTAGCGACAGCTGCAGAGGTTTCAATTAGGCTCAGAGAAACTCCAGGTTGACTGACCTGTTAAATGTAAGTTGAGGTTGGAAAGCTAGACTTGAAACATGCTTAGTAAATACTTGAAATCTGTCTTGCACATCAGCAGAGAGACTGTTGAGCTGACATGTGAGAATCAGCAAGTGACCTTGTAGTGTAGTGAACTGAGAAAACCGGGGAGCTTTAGGGCTACAGAACATGTCCACCCTTAGGGGAGGAGTGAGGAAGGAGGGATGAGTCAGCCTTAATGGGGCTTGTCAAACACACTGCTAGTGGTAACACACGCCAACACACACTAACACGGCAACGTACCAAAGGCTAGTGAAGAAGAAAGAGTACTGCCGCTGGAGGAGGAACTTCTGCCTGTGATGCAATGTGTATGTGCATGCATGTGTGTATATGTGTGTTTGTGTGTGTGGGTTTCCACTGCTCTCTACAGGCTTTTACCCTCCTTCTCCTTTGCTAAACTATGTTAATAATACGCTTTGAGGTCTTTTGAGTGGGAGTGCTTGCTTTCATGGAAGCACCATTGTGCGATAGTGTGATTCAGTTGACTGATCTGTCCAAAACATGGTGAGGTATTACAGTCTGCAGCAGATGGACAGTAAGGTGAGGAGACATGTTTACAGGAAAGGTAAACCATGACTTGTATTCATTCATTATTTGCTGGGTGACATAACTTTGTTGTTTCAATCATTTTAAATGACTTTGTGAGTTAGCACTTTAGAAGGTGTATGCATGTACATTTCAAATTTTGAATAAGCTTTGGTTGAAGATTTGAAAACCCTGCATTCCCCTCGCAAGACCTCCTTTCCCATGGGCTTCAGACAAATGGGATTCTACTGTGTTGTCTGACTCCTTAATGATTATTCATGATGAAAATGATAAATGTCTTAAGTGAACGAACTGCAGAGCTAATCAAAAACACAGCAGGTTTTAATAATGAGAACCACCTGGGTAAGATTAGGGCCTGGGTGTGAAATAACAGGGGTGGACTGAGCAGGAAAATAGTAGACACAACATTCCTTTCCCCAACAATGGTGATCTGGCCAGAAATCTGCAGACTGAGCGTGGAACAGGGAGCCTCCACTGTGTTTATACTGTAGCTGTGGTACGTTAATCACCACCCTCCTTGTAATGCGTGTTTCAGCAAAGTGCTCAGAGAAAGGCATTGAAAGAAGGGCAGGATAATCCTTATAGATAGATAAGGAAGTGTGGACAATGTATATTTATATTCTTGAATACCCTAGAGAGCTTGAAAAGTGTGCATGTACGGTCTTTTGTGTCAATTAAAGCATGTTGAGAGTGTGAAAGTCTTAACACAGCTCAAAGCTGATCTGCTGGTACTGTCAGAACTTTGGAGGGCAAAAAGTACAGTGATACAAATCAACAAGAGAGACAGTATCTTCATGGAAACTGAATTTCTAAGATATACATCTGAATTAAAGTTGTGAGTTTATTTTCTACGCATCGTATTAGTTGATATTACCCACACTGAATAAACATCCCACATCTCCCGTCTTGCTAATTTTCAGAGCACATGGAGAGGGTGCATGAGCTGGACGGTGGCGAGACCGTGCCCCTTCGCTTCCTGTTCAACCTCAGCAGCATCCCAGAGGACGAGCTGCTCTCCTCGGCCGAACTTAGGCTCTACCGTCATCAGATTGATGAGGCCATCGCCGACACTCTCTCAGAAGACCAGGGGCTTCACCGGATAAACGTGTACGAGGTGCTGAAGCCCCCACGGCCCGGGCAGCTGATCACACAGCTCTTGGACACACGGCTCGTGCGGCACAACACGTCGCGCTGGGAGAGCTTCGACGTCAGCCCCGCCGTGCTGCGCTGGACTCGCGAGCGCCTCCCAAATTACGGGCTGGCCGTGGAGGTTCTGCACCTCAACCAAACGCCGCGCCACCAGGGCCGACACGTCCGCATCAGCCGCTCGCTGCACCAGGAGCCCGGCGAGGACTGGGAGCAGCTACGCCCCCTCCTGGTTACCTTTGGCCACGATGGGAAGGGTCACCCGCTGACCCGCCGGACCAAGCGCAGCCCCAAGCAACGGGGCCGTAAACGCAACCGCAACTGCCGGCGCCACGCACTGTATGTGGACTTCAGCGATGTAGGCTGGAATGACTGGATAGTGGCGCCCCCTGGTTACCAGGCTTATTACTGCCACGGGGAATGCCCCTTCCCTCTGGCAGATCATCTGAACTCAACCAACCATGCCATTGTTCAGACACTGGTGAACTCTGTGAACAACAACATTCCCAAGGCCTGCTGCGTGCCAACAGAGCTCAGCGCCATCTCCATGCTCTACCTAGATGAACATGACAAGGTGGTCCTTAAAAACTACCAGGAAATGGTAGTGGAGGGCTGCGGCTGCCGCTAACACACACACTAACTAGAACTTGGACTTGGACTGGCGACTTGAAAAAAGCAACATGGACGCTAAAACGAATCAGAAGGTCTTTACTCCCAAAAATGTTCACTTGGACCCTTATTTATAACTTTTATGTTGAGGTGTATGTTTGTCTCACTTTTTTTTTTTGTTTCTTTGACAATATGATCATATATTTTGACAAAATATATATATATTTATATCTACATATTAAAAATAAATTGAGTCCTTATTTTAAACATAAAAAGCTGTACAACTTTTCATAATGTACATTAGATTGTATAAGTTTTTTTATTGAGAAAATAGTAAAAACAATCTAAAAAGTAAAGTTTATTTACTTGTAATATTTATTGCTTTCATATTATATACATTTTTGGAGAAAAAAAATAAAAACATGAATTGCTTCCAATAATACATTCTAGCAGATCACAAGATGCATGCTTTGTGTATTTGCATAAATTAGAGCACTGCGTGAATTTGTCACAACACTTCATCATTTGAAATAATCAGAAATGTACACTGACTTCAATTAACCACTTTACATTGATATTAAGCTGATGGTTTTAATTAGTCCCTTGATAACTACCTACCACAGGGGGGTTGTAAAAATAAGTTGACAGTAAATTTCTAGTATGGTTTTAACATGAATTTGGATATAAATTCTAAACCTGATATTTACCCTGGTGGCCTTTGTTCAGATCAGCTTTTAGCTAAAAGAAAGATAAAAGCAGAGGAATCTTTCTGATGCTCTGTCTTTCCCAAATAAAGAAAGACAAACAGGTGGAAATTATCACCCATACATTTTCTAAATTTTCCGTAACAGAAGCTGTTACAGAAATGCTATGCCATTTCAAAGCTAGCGGGCCTCATTGTTCTCAAATTTCACTTTTATGTCAATTAGGGCTAACATGTGGTGGTTGGACACTCACTAATCCAATTGTAGTCGGGGTAGGTTGACTGTGGGAGAGTGATTCTATTGTTCCTGACATCCCCACATTGGGGGCATGATTGTGGCCGATGCGTCCTGCCCTGACACAAGGCGGCTGAGTCCTCAGAAGAATCAAAGGTTAGACGCTCTGTCTCCTGCCTTTGTCTTCGTCGGCTCATGCCGGCAGAGCAAAGACGCCTGTCTCCAACCTGTGCCCCATCACACAATAGGCTTCTACATCACTTATTTACAAGCTGACGGCTGGCCCAAATTATATGATAATGTTTGGAGAGAGAGACTTCTTTGAACTGCTGGGGGGGTGGGGGCGTTTGCTGTGCATTGTTTCGCAGAGGGTGCCCTGTACATCATCATGTCCCAGGGGTGAACCACTGGACTTTATTTAAAATCAAAATTATAATATAATCCCATTTTAAAATAATTTTAATGCCCTCGTTTTAATGCATAAATCCAACTTTTAAACATTACATTTAATTGGTGTTTGCCTCAGGAGAAACTCAGTTTTGTTCAGTCAGAGCTTATCTAGAAAAATATTTTACTATTTTGTGCCAAATAAATTTGGGGATGACATTAGGTGATTTTCTCTAATGACAAGTTAAGTTTGTTAGTGTTTCCTACTGAAGCATGCACAGGCCCCTCAGGCCCTATGATGGCCGCTGGGCTTCTCTTTGATGCCCACATATCAGCGTCAAAAACAAGGAAGAGCACTAAAGGAGAAGAGGACAGAGAAGAATTTCATTTTAAAGTTGCTGAAGGCAGAAGAGAAGGAGCTGCAGGAGGGTCGAAGGTGCGTGCATGTGTGTTCAGGAAGAAATGCTGGGGTGGTTGTGGGGTGGGGGTGTTTTCAGCAGCTTGACAGCAGCTTTACAAGATTTCAACTGATCTCGCCCTAAAGTTGAGATAACATCAGCCAGTTATGGTAATTGTCTGTTCATTATCCCACTACCCTACACAAAGAAAGGATGCATGTTTATTAAAAGGCCCCGGAGAGCGATGTTTATATAAGCTCAGCACACCCAGTGAGCCTGTCATTTAAGTTTACCACCGGCCTGCTTCAAGTCGAGCCCTTAAAGTTTATGTTTGGAGGAGGAGAAACCTGGGCCCCTCAAATCCTCCACACAGTGTCATCAGCCATGTGATTGTTAAGACCTTTAGGAAATAGATAGATAAATGTGAGTGTGTGTGAAGGGAGGTGGGGAGGGTGGTGGTGGTAAGGGAGGGGGGGGGTCAATTACAGAATGAGTCCTTAAAAACAGATTGAGGGCTTTGTCATGCCTATGTGACGTGCCACTCAGTCTCCTGTAAGTGCTCGTTCTCACGCAATTACAGGTGAGTCATTATGCAGCAGGTCTATTGACACTGCTCGACTAATTGACTGGGCGAAGTCTTCAAAAAGCTTTTTATTTGGACGTTCCACCATAAAAGCCGAGTGTTTATAGACAGTAAACCTCCCCGCAGGAACAAAGGAAGATGATCCTCGCTTGCATTGGCGTGCTGTGTGAGTGGGTGCACTCTATATCTCTATCGCTGAAATCTTCCTTTTTACCTCAGAGTTACCAGATGTTAGAGATCAGAATGTATTTGTGTGTTTTTATCAGGCTTTCAGGTAAGTCATGTGACACAAAAACGCATTTAAAATGTAATTTTTGCAAAGGTAAAGGTAAATAGTTCACAGTTTTCAACACAGTCGGAGCCTTGAAGTGTAGCTGAACGTTCCCTTTTAAACAGCTCATTGATGGCATGATATGCGACTATCTGAGACACCTGACAGAAGAATTACACAAGAGAAAGAAAAAGTCTTTTGCTACAAAACCTTTAGGTCTTAGGCCTTCCTTTAGGCCCCTAGGTCTTTCACACTGTCATATTTTTACAACAGCAACCAAGAGTGATAAGTAACAACGGTGCTTTGAGACAGTTAAACTGATTAATTGTTTTGTCTATTAAATGTAAAGAAAACAGCAAAAACTGGCCAACTGGCAAAATTTAAACTGAGGTCCAGAAGCATAAGAAGAGCAGGAGTTTATTTTATAGCTGTATATTCTTACATTTTTTTACTTCTTCCCAGGGAAATTTGAGTTTCAGACATGTAATTTCCTGCATTCTAGTGAATTTTTAATGCATGTAAATCACAGTTCTAACCCACAAACAGCAAATCGACTTCATGGTCAACTACCTGAAAATATTTTTTAGTTTGCCTTAACAATTTTCCAAAATAAATAAATAAAACAACATAATCTCACTGCCTATGATTATTCATCTACATCAATATGATTATTTTCGTTACACATGAAACCAAAGGAAAACAAAGTATTGGTTGCATTAATAAACATAAGCTAAATATGTTTTTTTTGTCAGTAATTCTACAGGGCAATATCAGAAGTCAATCGAGTTCATTTACTACAGACACTGCAAGCAACCTGTTGTGACAGCTTTAGTAGCTACAGCTAGCTAGCTAACAGCATCCTCTGCCCTACCTAACTAACTAGCTAACATTAGGTTGCATTAGCTAGCAAGCTAGCTTGATAATGTTTAGCTGACGGAGGCGCTGCCGTCCCACAGGTTGTGAACAGAGACAGATATTTGAACATGCTTAATGTTAATATGTACCAAGGGTGACCATATGTTGGTTTTCAAACAAGAGCACACTTGTTAGTAGACACTCAAGTGTTACTCACTGCTGGCAGGGTGTCGTTCTTGCCCCTCCGACTGTCAGATGAGACAGAAACACGGTCGCTTATCACTGAGAAATTGGCTGAAGTTAGTCTTATTTGGCGGATTGATACGACCGCAAGGCTTACGGACAAGCCGCTCAGATTCGCTGACTGGTCTGCCAAGCTCATAAATGCTCTTTGGTCAACAAAATTAAATCATGTTCATTTACACACACGCATAAAATGCGAAACGGCAGCCTGAATGAAACAAACCTCGGCTACTTCATAGCTGGCCACAGGGGTGTTGACACTCAATCTAAGAAGTCTTTAGATTGCTTATTTTGTCCAGTCAACAGTCCAATACTCAATGATATTTCATCTAAAAATATATAAAATCAAAACAAGCAACAAACCCTCACAATTAGAAAGAGCAAATAATTGGCATATTATCTAAGTTACTGATAATCTTAATTTTGTGTTGATCCAAAAATCAGTAACTGAGTAAACCAAATGTTTCACTAATGAAGATAAATTGGAAATATTTCCTTTTCGCTTCAGGTTGGCCTTCTATTCACACTAAACCATGATATTTTTTACTCTGTAAAACAGAGCTGGGAAACCCTTTTGTCAAAGTGGCTATCTCATGTTGTAGTGTGGGGGAACCAAGTTTCCTAAAACTCTAATCATCTCATCACCCAAATCCATTCATTGCAGATCCCAGCTAATGGTGGAAGTGCATTACTTTGTTGGCAAGTTTTGAGATTCCCATAGAAGTCCACAGCAAGGTTTTGGGATTATCCTGAGGAATTGGGGCATTGTTTCTGCAAACACACGCTGCTCTAATTTTTCACTTTTAAATGTCTTAATCAGCACCAATGAAATTCCATTCACCTCAGTTTTATTGGGGTGCCAGAAGAAGTCTGAGTGGTGAAGCTCTTGTAATCTCTGTAAATTAAACCAAAACTTTCAGCGGGGTGAGATACTGCTAGAGGTTTTTTGGGGTTTGGGTGATCTGACCCGTGAAGAAAAAAACAAAACAGCAGTGATTCTTGGGGGCAGGATGTGTCACATTGTGCCGTGCTACAGTCCCGAACCGGAGCGAGTTAGTCGATGCCCTCTTGTTCTGTTCCCTCTCTTTGGTAGAGAATCAGTAGGGGCTATCGTGATGATAGCTCATGTCAGTGCTGCTCCAGGTCAGGGCCTCTCGTTTCACTCTCCCACTCATACTTCCACACACACACACACACAAGCACAACCACACACACACACACATTCTTTCTTATACTCTTTTTCAGGGTATATCATTTTTACACAATGACACACACACACACATTCACACACAGGTCTGAAACCTTAGACCCTTCCCGCTGTCCATCTGTAGGGGTTATCTGTGTGACACCTCCTCTCACCCCTGCCTGTGACTCATCTCCACTCATCACACACACCTCTGCACTGGCACATGGCAGCCGGGATGCTCCATGGTGCATTTGAAGGGATAAGGCTGTCATCGATGGAATACTTTGACCTCGGGTCAGTGGCACAAAATGTACACACACACACACACACTGTTTACAGTGCAGGTAACAGTAGAGGAGGATGTTACTTTTGAGGGTTCAGGCACAGGTGAACTCAACATAAAAGCAAGTGCTGAGACAATTTGTTGATTAGTTGATCCTCACTCAACTTGGAAAAGTCAAAAAATCTTGAAAGCACAAAATGTCATGATTTGGAAAGTTTTTGTGAATCTGTAACTAGTTCAGCAGCAGTCAGACTAATTCTTTTTAGACTTTTTGATAGTAAACTCTGAAGATAGTAAATTCAGAAGACACTAGGACAGTAACTGAAATCTTTTTTTTTTAGGCAGGTCATGTTTGCACTTGTGTAAGGTTGATGATACTAGATGAATTTAATATCTTTAGTTTTTGGACAATTTTAAGACATCAGACACGTCTGAATGTCATGATCAAAACAGATTTTTGACTTTACATAGTCGTGATTGTCTCAGTAGTCTTAGTTGCAGCCTTACATTGCTTCTTCAGGTGACTTTGGTTACATTGAGGACAGAAAAAGTACTGTTGTTGCTAGCCAAAACATGTAAACTGTGAGTTTGAGTGACAGTTGTTAGGGATTTGGTCATTCTCACCCTCTCTCAGCTTTCTTTAACTCAAAGTGCAAGTGTGTGTGTGTGTGTGCGTGCTCGCCTTCACATGCACATTTAACTACGTGTGCACAGTCACAAATCTGCAGTTGCTCGCGCTGTTCACACCCCTGGTGTCTGTCAGTGGCGTTAGAAGAAAAACAATGAAGGCCTCTCAAAAAAAGCTTAATAACAGTAATTGCTGCCTGAGTGATTAGAAAGAGTATCAGATATTTCCATCTTGACAACTGTTCAACAGGGGGGGGGGGCATGGTGTGTGTGGTGTGTGGGTGTGTGTGTGTTGTAGCAGGGGTTACGCACTGACTGTGTGATTAAACCCCCTCAACAGTCATTTCTCTCACCAAGCCTCCCCGACTGGGAAGGGATCGCAGTGGAAATTTCCACTTGTCGGAGAAACGACCTGCGGGTTTAAAATTTGGTGTCAAGTGCCAGTGTCGCTGTGTGGACGGAATGCTTCTTTTGTGGGCGAGTCTCTGGTGTAATTTCGGGCAGGGCAGGGTGTCCCTGCAGTAGGCCTTTCTTCCTCAGGCCCTGTGCAGTTTCATTAGATACGGCTAATGAAAAGATGGCTGCTGGACAGCCCGGCCCCCCAACGCTCCTCTGGCCTGTATTTAGAGCCCCCGCCTCACATCTCCCACTGAACAGGTGTGCTGGCTGGGCCTCAAGCGCTACACCAACTCACTGAAAACACTTCTCATCCTCAACTTCATTTTACAACATTTGTTTTTATTTTAAAACCATTTCTTTTCTCCCAATAATAGTTTTCCTTTTAATAACTTCATTTTTTATCATCTAAACGCAACCCAGATGCCTCCCTCGGTTTCTGTTTTGAGTTAAGGTGCTCATTTACTCCTTATTTTGATATCAGGAGGGCTGAACCAACAATATGAAATACAATCTGTTTTTTAATGCTATAGCTTCTTGTTGATAACATACACTTATGTAATTGTATGTTAACAGAAAATTTGATGCATATATGTGGAAATTTTTTGTTTTTCTCAGTGCTTTTTGTGTTATAAAGACAATTTTCTGCTTTTTTTTTGACATGCATAATATTTGAATGTTCATTTTCATGGAGCTTGCAAAGTAGTTTTGATAATTATTTGCTATTTTTGATGTATTATTGTCATTGTACTCTTACTTAGAATGAGTTTTCATTGTCTGACATTTGAATTGTTAATCATTTTTGAGATGTTAATCACTCCAAGCTGTTTGGAAAATCCATCTGGGATCAAAACATTATCTATTTAAATAAATGAGTGGTTTTGGAGTCAGTAGGCTTCTCATACACATCTACTCAAATATACAAATTTACAAAAAAACTTAACTACATGGAAGTAGCCAGTTCATATGTTCGCTTTTCAGACGAATATTTATTGCCCTGTACACTGTTTTCTTGCCCGTAGTAAAAACACGAGGCAACATTAAGTGTCACATATTCTTCTCACATCCTCGTCTTTATTTACACATATGGGCAGGAAATTAAAGACAGTGAGTAAAGCGGGTATCACTCAGTTCATTTAACAATCTCCACCACTCTGAAGCTTCTGGCAAACTGAGACGTTGTAAAAACCCTCCTGTAATTAGACAAAGCTGTTTATGCACAACTGCTCCATCTCATTCTCCCATTCCCTCCCCTATGAAACACTAATTTGCCTTTCAGCGCGATAATAGTTGATATACAGTATGGTGTCATCTGGTGACAGCTCATTGTTTTCCTCTGGTTAGTTACAGAAGCCCTTTTTTCCCCAGCTACTGTCAGCAACGTCTCCCTTTCAGGTGCATAAATATCTGAGATGAGAACTGGTGTTTGGCTGGAGAGCGGCCGGAGTTAGATCTCAGTGTTTATTTGCTAACAGACTCCCTCTGTGTTCATACGCTGACCCTTTGTGTGGCTCTCTGAGAGGCAGGTGGATTGTGCCTCGGGCTTGCGGGCTATAGTTTGAAAGCAACAACGTGAAACCGGAGATGTAACACGACCCCGAGGCAATTAGGCCCACAATGAGGACGTTTTTTCGCATTCGCTCCTTTTGTGTTGCTAAATACTATTTAAGAGCAAATAAAATGAGGAACCTTGGGTGCTTTGGCAGAGAGGCTGAGGAAAATGTACAACCAAGGTAGCAAATAAGCAACAGTACAAGTTATTGTGCCTGATCCATGGCTACTTGTTGTACATTAGTTGAGGGAGTTGCTCTAACGCATGCCTCTCCTTTGAAGTTGCCCTACCTTGTTGTCCTACCTTTTTTTTTTTTTTTTTTTTTTTGAAGTGTGTGTATAAGCAGGGAGGGGATTTTGGGTGGGGTGGACAGGATTGGAGGATGCAAAGCTAATGGACTCCATTTTGGGGTGAGTTTTTAGTGCCGTGGACCCTTTCCAGCTCTCACAGGACAGGAGCAGGAAAAGGTGCAAGGAGGTGCTGGAACAGAGAGAGAGAGAGAGACCCTGCAGCTCCTTCCCTCCTCCTCCTCTCCCTCCTCCCTTCCGTTGCTATATACCCTTCCCTGAATGGAGTGTGTCTACCGGATCTGCCCAGGATGAAATGTCATATCTTAGACTGATCCTTATCTCTTAATCGCTTCCTTTGTCTCCCATGATTCCCCAGACCCTCCCTGACTTCCCTCCTTGGACACGGCCCTTTGATGTGTCAGCCACAGTTAGGGACGCTGGGGGTGGGATATTTGTGGTGTGTGCATGCATGTGTGTGTGTGTGTGTTTTAAAGCGGCTGTCTGGTTCAGCTCTGAGCTAACAAGGGCCTCAGAGGTTATCAAGATTCTATGGTGGAGTAGACCCACTGCGCGCCTCTTGTGGCTTTACAAAGTTAGATGCAACGAGGTTGGTGTGTGTCGTCACATGTGTGTGTACGTTCCTGTGTGTGCTTGTGCTGGAGGGCAGGAGTAATGTGTAACAGTAATGTGTGTGTAATTATGCATGTGTGTGTGTGCGAGTGTATTTATGTGTTTGTATGACTCCTCTCAGGGTAAAAATTCTGAGCGGATGACACATCAGCCTCACAAACTTTCTCTCGGGCTACAAGCAGATGTTTGCATGGTTCACAGACAGTCAAATGTGAAACAAATGTTGGAAATATCACAGAAAGAGTGTACAAAGTATGAAAAACATCAAAACAGGAACACCTGGACAAATCTAAAAACCCCTCGGGCATCACAGACTGGTTTCTGCAATTGAATCTGGGAAATCTGGGAAGTTTTTGTCACAGTTTATTTACAGCCCATCTAAAATGAGCATAAGGTACATATTGCTACACAGTCATTTAGACAATTATAGGGCTGATATTGCCATCTTGGCATTGTTCGTCTGTTGATCTGACATAGGCTGTGAACATTATTAAGACAATGATAACATTTTTACAAGAACAAACATGTTATAAACAGAAGAAATATATCTTGTTCAGAAAATACCAAAAAAAAAAACAAAATTAACCAGAAAACTCATTTCAACACTAAAAGGCCCCTGAAAACACACTCAGACAGGGTCAGTATTATTTTGTGCCATTGTTAGCATTAGCCCTGAGCTAATGCCACTGCCGTTCTTGCATCAGATGCGTTGGCCACGGCTCATTAACTTCCTTCAAGCGGTGTACAGTATATTTGCTTTCACCGAGCAGGCAAGAAATTAAACTTGAGATAAAAAAGACAAAACATTGTTCAGTTCTCCAAAGTGAAAACTGCTGCTGCTGATCTAACAGATACAGTCGCTTTAATATTTTTGCCTCCAGTTCGCCCTCAACGTACTCACTGTGCTGATAAAGTTTCCATATTTATACACAGCTTTAAATAATTCAACAAAAGACAGGCTAGAGTGGCCTGTGTTCTGATCTAACACATACAGTGGGTGTAATGTCATTGGCCTCCCTACCTCCAGTTGACCCTGCATTCACTGTACTAATGAATTTTCCACAGTGACCTGCAACAGTTCAGCTCAGTGTCCAAGGTTTTGGCAGAATTTATTGAAATTATTATCAAAAGAACAGATTTAAAAGGGTTGAAAAGTCTTAAATGTGACATTGTATGCTGTGTAAAAAAAGTTACAGCACCATGTTATCACATTAATGTGTGCTACTGTAAAATAAAAAAGCAGCTCAAGCAATCAGACTTAAGATGTATAATAGAAATGGGCCTGTGTTTTTTTTACACAATAGAGCAGAATGGAGAGAAAGATAAAGGGGAAATTAGACTGGGGAGTGCACATACAGTCTTTCAAATTATGTAGTTCAGCTTTGTATGAAATGTACAGAACAGCACTACATGATACTTATATTTATACGCTAGAATTGTGTACACTTTACTGTGAGAATTCACTTCTGTAATCTTGTTTTCATTTGTGCACCACACATTTTTTATGCTGCCAAAGTAGAAATTCAGCTTATCCCACTGCTGCATTTCAGTTGGTCTGTATAATGGAATCAGCTAAGTGTATTAGATTCAATGTAAACAAAGGAGAAGTGGAATGAAATGGAAAAACTAGGCACAGGGAGTACTGCCAGACCTTTTGGGTTTCATTTAAGGTGACTGGAGGATGGCTGTCTCAGGATCGTCAAAAATGTGAAGCTTCTGCTTTCCCAGATCTCCGGTGGGAAGGTGTGTGTGTGCGTTATTTGTGTGTGAACGTGTGTGAGATAGCAAGAGAACAAAACAGATAATATAATAATACCGTGAGAAAGAGAAAAAAAACACAACAGGGAGAGCTCGCTTGAAAAGGCTCATATCTTCCATCTTCAAACAGATATACTGTATGTAGTCATATCTTTGAACATGTGACTATGTATGAGCGGAAAATGTATGTGTGTATCCTAAAACAGCTCATTGTTGTCTGGTTGGCTCATTTTGCCCGATCCAACATCCGGAGGCTCTTGTCTTTGGTCCCTAAAGGAATCTCGGGCTGAGGCCAGGGGTGATGGGGGCACATTGTCTGCACCCTCTGGTGGCAGGATGCAACAGCACAACCTGCCCTTTGTGTGTGCAATCTGTGCGCACACAAAGGGTGTTTGTGCGTCTGCGTGTTAATCTGGAAATGGTAAAACAGCTCGCTTTCCTCAGGTGAGAGCACAATACTGTATGTTTGTGCGGGGAGGCCACCCAGCATCAGCTGCAATATCCTAACATAGATAGGAGACCTGGTTTACAATTAGAGGGGGTTTTTGCTTTGGCCAAAAGCAACATTGTTCATTTCGGTGAAAGAGCGGGGCCCTCACTGAGCCACCTGGAGATGAAGGAGGGCGGAGGCAAGTGGAAAAGTAGAGAGAAGAATAACAGCATTAATGTCAGAAAGAAAATGTCACCATAAGAACAGATTCACCATCATGCGATGGCAAATGCTATTATTATCGCCTCGTATATGCAGCCTGGCATTTTTTTAAAATCCTGCACAGATTTCCCAAGTAACGGAGCAGCATTGTTTCAGCCACTGGTGTATCTGTGTGTATTTGCACATCCAAGCTAGTGTAGAAAGAAAATAAGCCAGCTCTTTCCCCCAGATTTAGGTCTGAGCATGAATAAACTCTGACACTCCCTCCTTATGCGAGTGATTGTCAAGAGGCTGTTTGTTGCTCTTGGCATGAACATACACAACTGTATACATTTAGCTGTGGACGTTGGGGCATTCAAGAGTGAGATCATTAACATAGCGAGGCAGTTAAAGCCTGCGGCCATGGGCCCTGGGGGACAGCCTGGCTGTGTAAGTGAATACTGATCATATACTTCAGATATTATTACCTCTCCGTGTGTGGAAAAATCTTGTTCACTAAGTATTTAAACCAGAAACTGAGCTGGTGATAGACAAGCAAACAAATCAGGGAACATGCATTTGTATTATTAGGAGTTTTTTCTATGGGTAAAAAGATTTCAGGTTCTATCCCAAGGACCAAAGCTTTTGATTGTTGTTATAATGATTAGATTGCATCGCCTGGATTTCTGCTGATATGTAGCACTTTGACTATAATGACTTATATGTTTTTCTGCCTTTCATCATAAACTTATGACTCTGATCCAAGCAATATCATGAAACATAACTAGTATGCCCTCTATAGTCTTCCACAGTTCCTCTTTTTGTCACTTCATGACTGACTGGCTGGGCCCTGTGAAGACATGGAAGGGAGGAAAAACTGTGAAAAGGTTCAATTAAACATTTCAGCCAGCAATAAAAGAGGAGAGGAAGAATCACACCAAACAAACAGACCTGTTGCCTTGGTAATGGACAAAGCCCCTGCTGAGGTGGTGCATACGGGCCCTCCGGACTGTCGGAAGAAGGTATCAGAACGAGTTATATCTAGAAAATAGAGGAATGAGTTGGGAGTCGACAGATGTGACCTGAGGAAGAGAGGTACAATTTTTGTCTTTGGTTTGGTTCTTGTGTCCTGCACCAATCTGTGGAAAAGGTAGAAGAAGAATAGCATCCTAATGAAGACCAGGCTACCCGGGAGAATGGTCTGTTCTATTGGATACAGCGAGGGGGTTTCCAAAACACTCAAATTAATTTGCCCTTTACGTTTGGGAGAGGATGCACACACTGCACATGTTGCCTGGGGTTCACACGAGCTCCTGCCACGTTAGCCTTCATGCCTTCATGCTACCTGCCTGCCATCCACCATATTTTAATCATATGCAAGAGAAGGTGGAAGAGACAGATGGAGGTTTTTGGTGATATGATGAGTGTGTTCTGAAAAGGACAGGTAACAAAACAAAACATAGGGACAGGATAAGGACAGCATAAAGACAGACACATGACTAAGGCACTCCGTTTGACTGGTCAACACATGGTGCGTGTGTATGTGTGTGTGTGTCTGTGTGTGTTTGTGTGTGTTTGTGTGAGGCTCGCGGCCACAGCCGTGCCCGGAAAGGCTTGGAGCACAACCAGTCATTAGGAAGTCAGGCCGTCTGGAGTGCATTATGGGCTGGGTACTGTAACTCTTACAAGCACAGGCTGCTATCAAATCAGGGATGAGTGGAGGAAAGAGGGAATGAGAGACTGAGAGAGAGAAATGGGGGGAAAAAAATCATCATACCTATGTCAGATAATACAAGTAACTGTAACGGCTTCCTTTAGCGATACTTGTTTGACGTATACAGCAAATTTTATAGATTTACAGAAAACTATTCCAATATCAGTTTGGAAAACTGCCGTGCTGCAGGTACTCAAACCAGGATAAAATGCGTTTTAAGACTTGCATGTGGCAGCAAGGAAAATGGGAGGAAAAGAATGTAATAGATGGAGAGTTAATGGGAGACTCAAGGAAAAAATGACAAAAGCTGAAGAGCAGCAAGGGCAGCATGAGACTATATTTCAGATATCCCAAAAGAAGAGGGTACACGGATGAGTGGAGGGATGGATGTATAGATGAGTGGATGGATGATAGGATGTTGAGACAGTAGTTGTAGACAAGTCTTGTTTAATGTTGAGCTATCTGGTTCCTGTGGCTAAGCTAATGAACTGTTGTGCACCTTTTGCAGATAACAGTACTCAATGAGATGAGCAGTAAATATCGACACAGGACTGACCTGCTGCACAGGTTGGCAGTCAGGTTTTTCTCTTTCTTGGGCTGTGGGCAGACACGCTGTAATGGCTAGACTGTCTTGTGTAGTCTGCCACACTTGCACCAAATAGCTGTTTGACAGCACTTTCTAAATCATAGCTTGTCATGTCTTCATCTCAATAAAACATTATATGGAAGACTGAGCCTCCTATAATCATCAGTGAAAAATCATTGGCTTAAATGTGATGATAAGACTCCAGACTGCAGGCTGATAGTTGGGCTTAGTACAAATACATTGCAGGAGCAGATAGCTGTGGTCTTAAACCTGCAATAATAATAAAGTTGTTAGCAAACTGTTGCTTATTTAGACATCCAGGAGTTACAGGGCAATATGATTATTCATTTGGAGTCATGTTTCTTGCCACCTACTAAATGTAAGTCTAGTATTCACTCTGTTTTTGCTCTGTTTTTGGTCTATACCAATTGCTGAGGGCAATGTGTGGCTCTCAAGCTGCTAAATGCTCCACTGTGTTCACCAGCTAGTCGCTAACTGTAAGTATCTGCTGTTTGGTGCTCTACAGGTAGCGTGCAGTGGATTTTTAGAGCTTTTTCACTGTAGACATATGCTTGCCATGGTCAAAAACAATCACAATCAGCACAAGTTCAGTAAGTATGGGACATCACAAAACAATTGGTATCTTCAGCGTTGATCGCCACCATGTTTACTACTGTAGTAGTTGAAATCAGTCTGCACGTAGAATTATGGGAAGTCCTAGGGGAAAAGTATGTCAACATTGACATTGCTTAAAGTAAGCTACACATTAACAGGGAATCAAAAAGTGCAGAGATATAGAGGCTGTTTTTCTCTAAAGTTTTAAGATCATAATACCTCTGTGGTGATCACTGGCAGTGTAGATAAAATGGTAATGTAGAGGCTATAAGTGGACAAGGGAACTAGTATGGAAGTGCTGTTTTCACACTCAAAGCTGATTAACAGGAGGCACCATGGATACGAACCACTGCAGACTTGTCTCAAACTCCAGAATGGATCCATATAAAAGCCTGCGTCATACTTATTCATCCAGCACAAGAAGCAAACTTCCAAACACCACAGCTGGGAGGTCACAGTTCACAACCATGACCATCCCACTAGGCACAACTTTTTCAGGTCAACATTTGTGTCCTTTATTCATAGTCCACAGTGAAAATAGTGTTGCGTTTTGGGTCTGAAAAAAAAAATCATGTGAGTCATCACTGTGCATCATTCAACCACAAAAATACAAACAGATTTTGTTGCTCGGTAAGTTTGGTGAGGAGGCGGTGAGTAGATTTGCAGAGATTCGAGCCTGTGTTGAAGGGTAGCCAATTGTCAAATTTTGTTGTAGCTACTCAGTTCAAAGAGCACTCTTGATTTATCAGTTCAATTTTTGCATTTCTGCTCTGTTGCTAAAACTCATGAGACAATCAGAGCTGGGGGTTGCCATTTAAGGCATCATCTTTGAAATCTTAACTTCGTCCTGGTCTTCTGTTTTTTGATTTAGAGGCCGAAGAGGAAAGGAATTGCCTGGCAAGCGTCTGGCCTTCATGTTACAGCAGTCGACATATTGAAACACCTGTTTTGATTTATTGTGTTTGGGTAGTTGGCAGTGGATGGATTCCAGCACCCAGCGTCTTGCACATGCACTGCCAAGAAGACACAGCACAAGTCTGTCTTATACACTTACACAACTGCACACACACTCACACACACACACACATGAGCAAATAAACATCAAGAGTACATATTTGTTCGCCCTGATACACACACACACTTACACACCGTACTCCTTACAAGTTTTACAAATGACTTGGTTGAAAGATCAATCATGAAAGCAGACTCTCTGGAAGTCTGTGTTAATGCCTTTCGTTTCTGAACCTCCCCCCGCTGAGCACAGGTGCACTGGCACACAGAAGAAGAAACAAGAGAGCGAGATGGGAGGGAGAGAACAGCACAGTCCAGCAGAGAAAAGAATAGTGGAAAAGAGCGGACCATACGTCAGTCTGCCCCGAGATCACCTTTGACACGGTCCCACCTGTCAGCATGGACCTGAGTCAAGCCCCCCTATTTCTCTGAACTCCAGTGCATAAAACCCAGAGAGCAAATTCACTTCACAGTCTTTTTCGTGCTGCGCCAGAACTCCTCTCTCTCTCTCTCTCTCTCTGCTGGGTCTGCAGCTATCTATCTGGTACACAGGCTAGAGTTAAAGAGGAGCAAATAGATACGCCATCTGGCAGTTGTCTGGCCTTAGCTGTCTGTGGGACATATGATGGATTCTATCGGGAAAAGACGCCAAAACACAAAATGGCTGAGGTCATTAAGTTTAGGAAATCCCAAAAGTGGGAGAAGGCTGCAGATTTTTTGTTGTTTAAATGTTGGGGAAAGTTCTCGTGATGTGGATTTGGATGCTGTACAAGTTGGTATTCACATCACACCAGTAGTATCACATTTTCTTGTTTTTCAAGAGGTTTGTGTATATATATATTTTTTGTATGTTTTTATTGCAGCTCGACGAGCTAGTATCAGCTCCGCCCGTTGTGGCGGTTCATGGTTGTCGTCACGTTGACGCATGTATACGCTATCCTAATTAGATGGTTAGGGGACCCAGACGACCGTTTGCCAAGGCCAGACGGGGTTCTTCCCTTTCCTGTGTGTCACAGTATGACATCACAGTCTGGGTCCCAGAACACCCTATCACTGACATGATCAGACAGGACCTGATGTGTTTTGGGGAGTGACTGAGCCAACCTCAGAGTCCCGTCACGGTCCCAGTCCACCACGCAGACCGGGCTCAGGAGGAAGTCGCCCATGTGCCAAGGAAGCGTGGGCTGTGCCACTTCAATCCAGGAATCCTTATCATGTTGACTTTTCAAAAGGGATGCACCACACTGCGGTTTAGTCTGCAGCTGGGACAACAAAGTGATGAATGCAGCGGCGAGTGAGGAAGGGATATGCCCACACACTCACCTCCTCCCTCCCTCTCTCTCTTTCCCTTCACGCCCTCAATCAATTCACACACACACACATACATACATACGCACACCGGTCTCAAATCCTGTGGCAGCCATCCGGGTGGAGAAATTTGCGAGCTGTGGGGCTCTGCAGAGCCACTCTCCAGGGCCGTGGCCATAAAACAAAAGCACTTGTAACATGAAAGAATTCCTGCAATTTACAAGAGGAAGTGGAACATCTGAGAGACGATGTTTGAATTCTCAGTGTGCTCTTCTGGGCGAAGTGTCAAAGCTGGGGTGGCTGCTGCTGCTGCTTGCTGTTGGCTGATGTGCCCCCCCCCCACACACACACACACTTTTTCCACCACCACCGCCCCACAAGCCAAACCACCCCTCCATCCCACCACCCTCATGCACTTCTTTCAATGGTAAATGTACTTCCTGTTCCCCATTACACCGCCATGTCTCAGTGACCAGTGAGACCTCAGTAAAACATGTCCACCCCGAGTGCAGGAACCCACCGCGCGGCTGCTCAGGGGCCGTCAGGGACTTTGCTTTGAACCCCGGCCGCTCCGGGGAATATTCCTGCCTTGAAAGGTTTATTTGGTTATCTCTCCAAATGTCCCGAGGTGAAATATACTGTTAAGTAAACTTAGCTGATACAAACCAGTTGTAGGCATGCAATAGTAAACAGATTGGGACCGCTCATGAAATGGTTGCTGCCTGCATCAGAGCAGTGTGCTGCACACTGTCTGCCTCCACCCTGCAACGTCAGAAACAGCAGGTTTTTCTCATAATGCGCAAGAACCTTAGATTGGCTTTTGCCTCGGGGCGATGTGGGCTCTGAACTTTTACAGGTTCTCTGCTTTTGTGTCTTACTATTCTCCCAGCCTCATTGTACTTTTATGACAAGACTTGAAATATGTTGGACAATTCCTGAATTTTATCAAAATAAAAAATGTGCAAAGGTACAAGCGTTCTTTGCAAAACAGTATGTAATGAGCGTGTGACCTGCTTGTGCATGTGTGTATATGTGTGTGTGTGTGTGTGTGTGTGTGTGTGTTTGCAGTTTTCCAGAATTTGGTCTGCATTCATGTGGATAATTATAACTTTATGGAGATTTTTTTCCCTCCCTTCCTTACGACCACATCTGCAGCAGAGGCAAATAGTAGAGGAAGGGTGGAGGCCAAACTTTCTGGTTCTCTCTCTTTCTCCTCTCTCTGTCTCTTTCTCTTTCTTTCTGCCTCCACTCTCTTTCTCCTCCTTCTCTCTCTCTCTCTCTTTCTCTTCCCCTCCTTCCTTCTGTCGCTCATCTTCCCTTCCCTGGCCCGGACCACCTACGTTAGGAGCCTTGGGTGGACCCAGAACCGTTGCTATCAGCGCAAGTGTACTCAAACGTCCCATAATGACTTCCACTTAGAGCCAGTCCATAAACACTCTCAGATGCACAGAGACACACTCTCAGGGCTCAGGCAGGCCGGCTGCATGCTTTTCTCCTCCGCAGAGGCTGCAGTCACTTAGCTAGTTTCCTTAATTCCTTTCTTAATAGGAATCTGTTTGTTTGTTTATGCATTGGTTCAGTGCTGTTTATTTGGCTGCCCGTTTTATGGGATTTAGCAAAGTCTTTCGAGCCACCCTAGGAGCTGTGCTAACCTCATGTGTGTGTGGCAACATTCACATATTAAACTTGAAGCTTTTTACTGTAACTCGTCGAGTTTTCCAGCAGTGGTTAGACCTGTGGTGAGGCTACCTCCGTGAAGATTTGCCCGTCAGGACGGCTTCATGAGTTTTGTACGATCTCCAAAGCTACGAGTCCCACGCCTGCGGACGATGATGTCACGCGATGTTGTGCAATTATGTTTCGCGTTATGTTAAATACCATAAAACTCATGTACGCTGCAAGGGTGGAGCTGACATATTCCTTTAACTCATTGAATGACCTCAAGCTAATTTAACTGCAATGCGACGCTGTGATTGGTTAAGTGCAACTCTGAGGAGGATATCGTGTGATTACAAATGTCAGTTTGTTCTGTGTTATTTGTTTGTGTTCTCACTGATGTCACTTTTAATCTGAGCGAACATTAAACTGAAGAATGAATAGTACAATGATGAACACATTCTGACAGTTATGCCATTATGTGACCAGCACTTGAAGGATAATTCACAACTTGGATCTTACTTTTGTCGTTTTGGCAGTAGTTCTTTTGGGTAATAATAAGCTTGTACTCACCCAGTTAATTGCTGAGATCTGGGAATGTGATGAGATGTCTTGAAAGGGATTAGATTGGGCAAGAAACACAGGCAGCCTAACAATCATAAAGGTTTTCAATAAATTTTTAGGGGAGCCAGACTATAAAAAATGAATTGTGTTGGAAAACTTCAGTGTAGAAAGAAAAACAATGTTCACATACCTGTTGTGTTATAATATGTAATTTTGAAATTCTTCACTTTTAACTGAAATTATTATGGTGTGTTGGTGTGTTGTAGTATTTTTCATTACTGAAGTGCTGCTTCACTTCTGTTGATGGTGTTAAGGCCAATCGCTTTCAGCTGGAGTTAATTAGTTTGTGGAGCAAGACAGTATCTGGACTAAGAGCAAAAGAGAACGGATTCTGCCGACCACCAACTTTTCATTTTTCATAGTAAAATGGGTTTCTAAGATTTATTTCATGGTAACCTTAGTGCTTTACACAGATTTTACCTCAGTAGTGGTAAATGTGAAGAGACATTATATGTGGCTCAGACCCAAATCCATTGGTTCTAACTGAAGATATTAATCTTCAGAAATTGGTCTTTTTTAAAAAGGAGTGTGACATTTGTTGGGGACTATTTTCAAATGACTATGTACAGCAACAAGACAATATATGGGGGGATTGACTCAAAATAAATTACAATGACCATGTTTGAAGTACACAAAGGAACCTATCACCCAAAGCAATGGTGCAGCTTATTAATGCACTTTTAATAGTTTTTGGACAACAACGCAGGTTTATGTTAGTCAGGAATAAACTACCAGGCTTCATACAAGGAATTTGACTTTGGTTGTTTTCTACTTCTAAACAGTTTCAAGAATAATTAAATTTTCAGATGATAAATGGAAAGACATAACAGCTAAAAACAAGCACAGCAAAGCAAGATGAAGATAGGTGAACATCAATATTTAACTATTATGTACAACAAGTGACAATACAACAATATAAAAAATGTTTATAAGAGTCAGTTTGTTTATGGTGCTGGAATAAATACTGAATGAGTAATATAAGAGATTACTTTATATACATGACTTAGGTGGTTATGTACAGTAGGCATGTGTGTCTATACACAGTATATATAGAGTGCTTAGATTTATATTCAACAGACAAAATCTCTTCGGTGATACACCAGCCTGACAGCTGCAGACACTAACTTGGCCTCGATCGTGACAGAGGAATGTCAGATGAGTCCAGCGACACCATCTGTATCACAACACCTGGAGTTTATCTACCTGCAAGATAAACACAAATATTCACACATCATTCTGTGGCAAAACACCCCTGTTGCAAGAGATTAGCCAGACTATCTCCTGCCTGCTCTGACAGGATCAGAGAGATACGTCTTTGGAAATGACATTTTTGCCAGCAGACTGTAAAGACCTTTACGTGACAACACAGCATCTCTTGAAGGGTTGGAGAAAGAGGGGAGGAGAGGAGAGAGAAGATTGAGATCAGACTTCCAGCTGCTCTGCTCCCATCTTCTATCAATGTTGACATTTCAGAGTGTTTTATATCATGTCAGAATGTGGTTTTGAAAATGTGCCACTGACATTGTGGTTCTGAAGCTGAGCTGTGGAAAACAGATTTGAATTCGCCTCATGTTTTTTTTTTTTTTCGGCTGTTTAGGATTTCCAAACCAAACATGAATAGACCCTGATATTTTATATAAATGACAAGCATGTGCATGCGCTCATGTTCACACACAAATCCAGAAATGAATCAAAGACAGTAAGATAAAAACATCCAACAACCTCTTTCATCTGGTTTGTTTAGAATTTTTCCATCTCGTGTTTATCCCTCGAGCAAAACTATGCATCTTGTTTTGCAATCAGCTTCGCCTTTAATCTGTTTGGGACATTGTCTCCCCTTCTATCAGTACACAGGTGAGTTATCGTGGCAGCCCTGCATCCTGCCAAGCGTGGGGTTTCACAGCTCAGGGGCCACTATCTGGACTCGTACTGAGCGAGCTATCTTCACATGTGGGTCCAGAGGGCAGACATGTCTACAGCTCGCAAGATCAGACACAGCACTGAGCCGTGCCACGATATGCCTCCTCTGAGGCGATGTTGCAAACCTCAAGAGATTACAGATGGGCAGATTCAAGATATCGAACATGCGATGAGGCAGGTGGGCATTAGGGGAAGGAGGCCAAATGAAAATGAGATGTTTTGCTTTGAAGCAGAACATTATTTGGGTTTTCAAACACCTTGGGTTTTCTGAGAAACAGAAAGAATATGTTTTTGCTTAATGCTCTGTTTAAAGCTCCAAAAGTGGAATTTAAAAAATTCTATGAAGACCAAACACAAACAGATAAAATCACTGAACTTAGGACATGTTAATCAGAGAATTATACTTGTAAGCAAAGTTGAAGTGTATTACAAAACAGCCTACACGCTTGTGTGTGTTATAGTGTGTGGCATTGTAGTTTTGATCTGTTGGGATGCATTTGTTTTTCCACTTTCTGTCTTTTCTCATGTTTCCTGTCACTCTTTACAGTCAACTGTCAATGCGGGAGAAAAAAAATAAAGGAAGAAACGGAGCTTGAGGGTTCCCAAATTTTGAAATAGCAGGGGGGTTTTTTTAATCACAACTTGGTTTTTCTAAGGTTTGCAAAGTTGTCGATCATGTGACCTAAACATGGTACTACAGTCACATGATCACAATTCCAGTCTCCCTCTGCTGAGGAAAGGCTATGAAACATGGCTGAAAGCTTAAGAAAGTAAGTGGAACTTGTGATGAGTGAGTTTTCCCTGAATGGATCTCTTCTCATAGTGACTCTCTATCTGTTTTCTTCCAATAAATGTGTCATGGATCCGGTGTGATATTTACAAAAACACGTCTTTATTTCAAAACAGCTCGCTACCGTGACACCAGTTACTACATTGGCATGTAGCAGTAGTTTCCCTCTCAGGGTCATGCAGAGTTCCTCAGAAGGTGAGTCAATTACAATTGCGAGTGAGTCAATAACTGTTTGTGAGTCACATTATGGGTCCTTGTTCTCTGTGAGTCACCTAGACCAGCCACTGCATTTCCCGCAATACAAAACGACCCTCTCTGTTTCTTTTTTTTTTTTTTAGGTACCCACCGTTTGAACAGAATAACTCCCTTAATTGACCTCTCTTTGATGTTTGCAGTTAAAGGTTTTGTCTGTGTAGTGTCACTCAGCAGGCAACATGAACTAATGACAATCTCTCTCTCACTCCTGGTGGGGTGGTGTTTTACCCAATGCAACTGCTACCCCCCCCTTTTTTTTTAATCTTATGGGATCCTAAAGCCACAGGCACAAAGTCACAACATTAATTGGACTCCACAGCCTGCAAGTTAGTAAGCCAAGTGAGTAAGTAAACAGTCACCAAGGCCACATCCACACCAAGGTTGGTAAATCTGGGAACCTCGTTTTCAAGAGGAAATTATTTCCATCCAAAATCCCTGACCAAACTTACCAACACCAAAACAATACCCACATGGCTTAAATCAATTTCTTAAATTATCTTTGGATTATCAAAAAAAAAAAAAGGATTGTAGCCATTAAGGTATTTTGAGACAGCATGTGGTTATCATTTTGACTGTGGCATGGCAGTGAAGACATTCACCAGCGACATCTGATCTTACTAACAACTAACCTTAACTCTGGATCATGTGCTACAAGTTGCTACTATGCACCTCTGTAATCTCCTCACACAGCCAAATGAACCAGGATGTAGCTTTAAGTTGTATGAATGGTTAATAATAAGACTTGATTCATATAGAAAGTTAAGCTAATGCTGCAAAGACTGGGATCTGGACTGAGACAGGGAACAAACCGATTCCCAAATGTCAAAGTAACAGAGTGTTATTCGGCTTATTATCTGTAACCTAATTACTTAATTTCGGACTGTAATCCCTCACACTATTAGTTAGAGGAAAAAAGTAATCACGTTAATGTAACATATTACTGCCCAACACATTTAGAAGCAATGGAGGTGATAGTGGCAACCACTCGCTGACTGAAAGTACCTTTATCTGGACAGGAGCAGAGTGACATGGAGCATTCATGCTGCTTGCTGTCAGTAGATTAGAAATCACCCTTTTTTGTGTTTCAGTATTTGTGTTTTCACTGTACAAAATAGCTACACAGACAACACCAAACTGTATCCAATGTTGTGTCTGAGAAAGACTTATTTATTGGGTGTGAAAAATGGCTGCCTAATGTGGATGGAGGCCCAAAACGGAGCGGAAAACATGAGTTTTTAAATTCAGTCAGGTTACAGAGGACGCGGCCTGAGTCATCCGTATTTGTACCCTCGCACACTTAACTCTGCCCCCTTTGTGCACCTCTATCTCTGGGGTGCTGAGAGCAGAGATTTTGGTTCCATCATCACAGGCTGAGTGGCTGCAGACAGGAAGAACCGGCCCATCTGCTGAAGTAGTTTTGTTGCTGCTGCTGCTGCTGCTGCTGACTACGAAGGACGTGAGTGTTTTTGAGTGCTGTTTTTGTTATTTAACATTAATAACAGACTGCTTTTCAATTCAGTTCAGTTCGGTTCAGTGTGTGCTTTATTGACATGATAAAACAGACAATATGGATATACACACACAGGGGGTGGACACAAAATCATGACCACCTGCACAATCTAATGCAATCCACCACAATAACTCCTTTGTGAAGCTTATGATGTTGATACTCCATCTCTATGGTAACTTTTGAGGCTATTGTATTTGATTGTATTGCTCTTCCGTCATCAGCCTATCTAGCTATAAAGTCGTCCTGCGCTTTGCTGAAATCTTTAAGTTAAGTAAACTAAACACAGTTTGTTAAACACAAGTAACTGAGTGCATCTTAGCAGAATACACTCGCTCTACTGTAAGAAAAGTATATTTTAGGGCAGCCACGCTACATACCCTAACACCACAATGGACACACACACACACACACACTCAGCACACACATACATAGACTTCAAAGGAAGCAGAAATTATAGCCTGCATACTAACTGGGGCCTGGCATACTCTCCTTGGCTCTCTCCTTGGCTCTCCTTCATCTGAAATAAATACACCCGCAAATACAAAACAGGCAAATACAAAAACCAATGAAACACATGTTTTTCTTGCAGTCCAAAGCCATTGTTTTTCCTTTCATTTCTGAGGCAGAGTATTTTTAAAAAATTCAGGTGTATTCTTTGGTATGATTGGAGCATGCACAATCCTTTTTCTAATGAATGCCAACTTCACCAATACACTCTTTTTGCATTTTTATTTATGAATTCAGATAAGGCTAACAATGTTGCACACCTAAAAAATGCACATTAACCATTCATATACCCACATGTGTAGATGAGAAGATGGTCCTTTCCTCATGTTTTTTTTCCATTAGCTTTAGCATCTGAGATTAGCGACATGCACGGAGCCAATCCTGCATGTTGGAGACCAGATAACAGCCTGTGAAAGTTCAAAATGTTAACAGCTACACTCTCAGAGTGTGTATTCCTCTGCCACAAACCGTTACTATCTCGTCTCGGTTCTTAAAATTTGATAGAGTGATGGTTTCACTCTGGGTCTCCTCAGATAGGAGGCGAAAATATGGGCATCATATTTCCAAGGATTGTCACAATATATTTCTCCCTGGAGGCAAAGCTAAACAAAACCATTCCAGGGATTCCTGGGCTCTGAGCACTATCTGCTGCTTGGACCACCGTCCATGAGTGCAAAAAAGAAAAGGAGGCAACCTGCAATCTTTTAAAGATGGGGCCTGAACATCTAAGCATTCGGAGTTGCATAAAATGTTTTTGACGTGTCAAGCAGAAACCCTTAACAGCTTCGAGGACGGTATGTTTTTTAGTGCAGCGGGTTTATAAAGTACATCTGCTTTCTTTGTTTGGAGAGAAATGTTCTCTCTCATCATTTTCTTCCGCTATAAATCAGAGACCACAATGGCACAGAGAATAAAAAGTCAGGGACAAGCACGGCTCTGTTGTACATCTCACTAGCAAAAGCAACGTCTGTGTTTATGCTTTCATACATTTGCTTGTGCTGACTCCTTGTCTGTCTGTCTGTCAGCCCCAGTTATCCATCATTTAAGATGTCTTTATTGTCAAAACACTTGGCATGCTTGTTTCAGGAAATACACACTGAGGAGGGATGAAGGGGAATAGCATGCTCTTGTTAGTATGAATGATTAAATTCATCCTCCTTGTTAACTAAATGTTTGAGGGAAATTGCGGTGGATATCATCAATTTACCCTCCGTCATTCTTCCTCTCTGACTTTGAACAGTTTGCCCACTGGCTGATTGGTATTAAAACTGTGGAAAGATTGGGTAAGCTATTATTTTGGTAGTTTCTCTCCTCCCCCCTCTCTGTTTCTCTTTCTCTCACACGATGCTGTTTTCAGTATAGCTTCTCTTACAACTATTTTCAATAACCAAGTCTGTTCCAAACACACACACACACACACACACACATAAAGAGCCAGCTGGATGAGGCCCACCCCGCAGCCTGATCTTGTTAGCGGTGCGGTGCAGAGCACAGCCACACCTCAGAAGAAACGAAAGAAAAGATGGGACAGAAAGAGAGTGGCGCTCCGGGTTCGACCTCTCGTCTCTCTCACGTTATCTTGAGGCGGGGCCCAGGGCCCTGCGGTTTGTTTCGCCTGCCCGATGCCTAGTCGCAGCATTCAGAGGATCCCCTCTACAATTGGAGCCGTGACAGTCATTCACTCTGCCACATGTGTGGGCACAAACACATGTACTGCTTGGATGCATCTGCACAGAGGTGGCTGCCTAATTAAATGATATCTTAATCAGTCCACATTATAACAGCCAGCGTCTTGTGAGACGGTGAGACTTATGTATACATGTTTACTAAAAAGCAAGCCATTCATAAACGGCCCGAAACCAGACCTTATCATAAGTGATTAAATATGTTGTTTGTCATCACTTTCCAAAACAATCAGTGTTTTCTGATCTGGCGCCCCTATCAGCAGAACGACACTGTTTGTAAAACAATTTATATGACTGGTTCACAAACTATTCATACTAATCTTTTCTATTCTGCATCCTCTGCGATTATGGTTTGATTAGGTTTGGGCAACTGAAACTACTTGGTTGAAATTACGGGAAAATTGCAGACATGATTAAAAGAAACCATCGTTGTTTGCTGGTATGAAATGGGATGTGAACCGCGGTCTTCAGTGTCAAAGTCCAACACTTTGTGTCGTAAACAAAATGCGTGCTGTTTGCGTGTGATGCATCTCAAAACACTGTGCCTTTCATGTGAGACCACACAGTTGTGGCATCTCCGAGTGTCAAGCAGAGGCCGCCGTCCTAATTTCACAGTGTCAACATGCCTCAGTGCTCCAGAAAGGAAGCAACTCCATCAGACTGGCTCTCCAGATTCTTAAATCCCAGCTACCGTACCGTGACTACCTCTGTCTGTGTGGCAGGTCCAGTGTCTCTGCTACAGGAGTTAAACCACACGTTTCCACTTCCATACAGTGCAGTGCATGTTCTGTCCATAGAAACACATCATTGCATACCTGTAACACTTAATGGAAAACGATGGCTATTACAACGTGGCTTGTATTTTCATACGAAATTCTGGCTGTCAGTTCTGTTGGGTAATGATAACACTGGACTCACCAGAGTAATTGCTTGGACTTTGAAACAAACAGGCTAACAAACTCTAGATGATCATACAGGTTGTAAAAGAGCTGATAGTTTAGCCATGTTAGTTACAATTTTTTTCAGAGGAAACAAGTTTCTGTTCGGCTGTTTCGGCCGTGGCTAAAACCAAGCCCAGAGGCTCAACCTTTAGTCAATGGCTGCATCCAGGCACCCAGGCACATATATAATAAAACTATCCTAGTCCAAAACAACAAAACATTCAAGAAGTCATGAACTGTTTCTGCATCGAGAGAAGAGGCCCAAAAGGCGTGAACTAATTGCAAGTGCAAAAACTGGGAGGCCAGGTTTAAGGAACGGGAGTTACGTCCGGGAGGCAACCCACAAGATCACGTCAAATGATTATGTGTCCTATTATGATTTGAAACAGAATGAAACGCACCAAAAGGAGGCAGGCTGTGGAAGGGGTGGGGTGGGGGGGCACATGTGAGCAGAGATCAGCCCTCAAAAGCACCTCCTCTTTTCTCCCCATCTGCGCCTCCCAGGCAGGTGGCTATCAATGGCTGTGTGGGGCTTGAAAGACTGCCCGGCTCAGTCTTGCTCAGATTTGGTGTTGTATGTGCCTACCATGTTATTTTTTCCTCTGGAAGCCTCAAGAATGCCAAGATCTGAAGAGCCCTTCACCTCCCCTTTCCTTTCGAGTCTGAAGCTTAGCACACACAGCAAGTCACAGCAGCCGAGATTGCTGTGAGGAAGGAACGCTCCAGCCTCAGATGCCTCCTTTCTTTTTCCTCAACCAGCTCCCGGCCTCCTTTCAGTTTTTCTCCCATGGGGTCTCAGAATTTTGTTACATGCCTGTTTGTTGCTCACTTGTAAGCCTCCAGTGAAGGTAGAATTTCCTCTCAGTCTGTTCTCAGTCAGCAGTCCTTCCTTTTTTCTTTTCTTTTTTCTTTATGAGAGCATGTCATTGGTCACACTGCAGTTTGTCCTCTTGGCTTGACCAGCTGAGATTTTGGTCCCTCCGCCAACAACCCCATCCGCCCAGGCCAGAAACCCAGCCCTCCAAACCTCACTGAGAGTTATTTCTGCCCCTGGGTCACCCCGAGAATATCAAAAGGGCCATGAATGGTAGTGAGATCAAATACAAATTATGTTTCAGCACCACGGAAGTCCCTTCTTGCAGCCCCACCTGAGTGAGGCAGGAGGAGGAGGTGTCAGGATGAGCAACCCAACCAGGCCCAGTGTTAGCTGACCATGGGAGAGAGAGAATGAGAGCCACCCATCTGAGCCAAGAAATGCCTAAATTGTAGATTCTTCGGGTTGAAGCCACTGGAAGGCCTCCCGAATTGAGGGAACCCGAGTCAGGAGAGCCCCGCGCCGCGAAGCCGCGCAGCAGCCATGTAATCTCTACTTTGAAGTCACCCGTCGCCAGCATCAGCCCACATATCCTTCGTCGCCGCTCGGAGAAGAAACAGCGGGATTTCACCGCCAGAAATAGAAAAGATCGCGAGCGGTCCGTTCAGTCCAGCAAACGCAATCCCCGCCAGCATTCTACCGGCCTGATCGTATTTTCCGATGATCCCGGCTGGTCAGCCCGTACGCCAGGCGAATTGCAGCCCGCCTGTTCAGAAGAGGTCAGTGGAGATCCGCCTGGGTCTGGTAGTATAGGATGTTTGATGGCAGAAGACTGACACTGAAAAAGTGGGATCTATCCAGGCCTCACCACCTCAAAACCAGATCTGAACCTGAGACACCAGGATGAACACCAACCAGGACCAGATAATAAACAGATCAAAACAGAATGAAAGAGACATGGTGTTTGATGATGAGGATTTAGGTCAAAGTCCAGATAGAAAGAGCCAGCACTGAGAGGAGGAGACCTGCCTGAGAGCCCACCACCACACACCACTGACTCACCACTGATCAACTGAGAGATGAGAGAGAATTGATTAACGGTTAGAGTTCAATTTGATTCCTTAAGGACAGATGATTCATAGTAAAAGATAGGAGAGTCTCTGCTCAGAGACTCAAGGAGGGAGGCTGATGACCCTGAAATCACTGAGAGGGCCAGGTCTGATTTAGGTCAGACAGGACTGAAACTGAACCCCAGCCCAGAAGATATAATAGTTGCCACCACCAAACATATCAGACAGACAATAAACCCAGGAAATGAATTATATTTATTCACAAAATATTCCACCAGAAAGCAAGACAAGGCTCATGGAATCCTCTTGGTTTCAAGCTCCTAGGTCTGTTATCAAAGTATTTTCAAAGAGAATTAAGGACCAGTTGGTTATACAAGATGTTGAAGCAGGCACTTTTCCAACATAAGTCATATTGTATGAAACTTTATTTATGCTCAACATATCTGTTTGATTTGAGTTCTGTGCAAACGAATCTCTGTTCCTCCTTCTTGTCGTGACAAACAGACAAGACTCGATCTGTTTTGAAGATGAATTAATGAACAGCAACATTAACTTGAGCAAACAGTAGCGCAGTTGCACTGATGCTCTCAGCAGTTGCTGCACGGAAAGCCCCAGAACAGCAACAATGGACCTTTGTAAAGATTGTTTGTCAAGAATCAACTCTAACTAAAAATTTAAGCTACCTTTGCAGGAAGTCCTTATATAATTTGACCTTCTACTTTTCCAGGCATGACAACTGTGTTCCCATCTGCTGATGAAGATCTCAATACATGTGTGACCACATATCCTCTCTCTTCGTTTCTCTGCTTCACTTCTCACCACTTTTTTTCAGTTTCTCTCTCTCTCTCTTTCTCTCTCCTCTGTTCAAGTCCAGAAGAGTCCATCCTGTCCAGTCAGTAGGAGGAGAGAAGGAGAATGTTGCTCAAAGCTTGATTGTCAGAACATTCACTGTATTATACAGGTAGAGGAAACAGTCACGACTCCACACCCGCAATCAAAAGACGATTACTCTAATTGTGTAAACAGCAATATTACTTTCAGACCTCCACCCCGCCCACTCCCCTTTTCTCATGGCTACATGTAATTACTATGTTACCGCTAGTCATTGAGACTTGGAGAGGAGATTACAGCCACAAAATGAGATTTACCATCATGAAGCTAAACCAGACAGTCTTACCAAACTTTATTTGCCGAATGCCAATCACCTAATTACAAGGTGTGCAATTTTTCGTGCCAGCCACATGTTTTCAGACATAATATTTGACTGCAGCGAAGTTCACTGAGATATATGCACTAATGAAAGTGGAGTACAAGTTCATGTTAGAAAGTTTTGAACATCTGTTATTTTGAGCCCTATAAAGTTTCCCACCTCAGAGTTTCGCGTGTGATTTTCTGTTTCTACAGTCCCTATAGGGAGGCAGCAGTTGTTCAGTGCAACTGCCCAGTCTGTTACCAGAGAGGAGTTCAAAGTGTTGTACGGCCATGATAGCAGACTGGACCACCAGGGTCATGGTGGCTTGTGCCTTTTCTCTATGTATAGGTAGTGTGTGTGTGTGTGTGTGCGTGACAGCAGTAATAACAGTCCTCGTGCCGACACACACACACACACATATACATACATCTTACCCTCGGCCAACAGCAACAACATTTTGTAAAAACAAAACAAAACAGAATACAGCATCTTTGTTATAACCATACCATAAACTGTGACTAAGTCCTCTTTTCTGTCTGAGTGTTTCACTTCATTTCTTGGTTGTGAACTTAGAATTCACTGAGCCTCGTAAGTATCTAACCTATGGAATCTTAGAAGTTCCAGCAGTGGTTCTATAGAAGTCTGTCCCAGTCGTTCACACTGTGGCAGTCTTAGTACTAAAATGTGTTCATGCACCACTAGGTAGTGTCCCATGTTGGGCCAGGGATCTTGAGTTGTATTCAAACTTTGAAGTGATTTTTTTTGCTGCTCACACACACACACACACACACACACAGTGCATGCATGAGCAGTTACGGCCACACACATATATATGTATGAAGAGTTCTTCTTATATATATATATATTATATTATATGGTCGGGGAGGCATCTTGTAATAAAAAGAAACCAGCTCACAGGTTTAGGTGTGTGTGCAAAAGACACATGACGGCGCAAAAACAATTTAATATCATGGTGGAGGAACTGACTTTGTAAACAACCTGGACGCCAGTTCAGTCCGCTATTATGTTTTAATACTCTACAAACTTAATCATAACCAGCAAACATCAGCACATTTTACAACAACAGCACAGAGTATCAAATCTTGCCGTTATTAGCTGGTATCCAGGACACAATGCTTTATAAACACTTGAATACTGAACCAAGACCAGCCTGTTTCAAAGCAGGGCGTTAATAGTAGGCTTACCAGATTAATGAAAGAATAAAATGCTGAAACATTATCACTGCTTCAGTGTAGGCGCCCAGCGCGCAAAACCAACGTGATTGTCACCCTTTGAACAGTACTCCGAAATCCTCGTCCCACACCTTTTTCATAGTCAGAAATAGCAGTACGTCTCAACAATTTCGGCTTTTCTGAAATCGTGAGAACTTGACATCTTATGCCCACTTATTATTTCAGTCACGGACTGGTCAGGTGTGTTGAGGCAGAAAGCAAGAATGGTATTAGAATTTCTTTCTTTTTTTCCACAATTATTTTCTTGCGATATCGGCTTCAGGAAGAAGACTGTTGTTATTCCCATATTTAAAATGATTATCGATTCAGTCAGCCTGACAGCAGCAGGGTTCTCGCTCAAAGGTGAGCCTTAAACTCGCTTATAAACACATTTGTCTTCCAATGTGGTCAGACAACACAAATGCAAGCTACTTTTGCCTAGTATAGCCCCAGCCTAAATGCTCATTTCAGAACTCTCCATAGTGCTTTTCTAAAAAAATTGTAACCATCTCAAAAATGTCTCTGCACGACACTATCAGGGCTAGAAGCCTTTGAAAGCCCCACACAACAGATTATTCACCTGTTTTCTTATTGAGTAATACCTCTATGAGTAAAACTGATGTTCATGTGTAAAATTGGTGCAGAGCCTCTCAGGAAGCGCGGTGTACTAACTTGACCAAAACAGAAACTTGGTGTCATGAACTTAGAAAAGTACTCACTGTGGCTTTGTCTCATTTATTTTACACTTCATACACCAGTGGGGATGCGCTAAAGATGGGTGAGCTGTAGTAATGTGCTGGAAAAAGCTGACCAAAACTCAAGAGTAACAACAACACTGAGTGAGAAAAGATCAGAACTGTATGAGGTCCATAAAAATCAAACCAGGATATAAGACTTGGTCGTATCGCTTAGACGTTTGCGTGATAAAACAAAGGAGGATTTGGCTGTGGAGTTCAAACCACTACAAGCATTTTCGGTTCTCAAATGTACATTATTGCAGGAAGCAAACAACATTTGAGTGGAATGTCAACCTGAGGTAGACATCACTCTCAATTCCCGCCATGATGCCTCGGGAGATCGGCCACTTTTGCTGTCTGCTCCCCCGCCAGCCTTCATTTGGCTTGCTCTTCCTTTAGTTTTGTGGGACCAGACGTCATTGACTTATTTGTGACTGCAGCAACATCCGTTTTCCTGGGAAAGCAGAGAGGAGAGAAATAGGCAGGTCATGCCCAAGCACCCAGCCGCCCACTGCGTGCCTGCCTACTCACGGGAGGCACCAGATGTTACCGTAGTTTTGCCCGTGTTTGTATTACGCTATCTGATTAGCTTAAAGCCTCTGGGTGTGTTTGAACCATTACTCAGTGAATATGTAAAGTGAACATTTGTGTGTCTGTAAATTCCCCATCTCTCTTCTTTCTTTCTTTCTTTCTCCCTCTAAGCGGCTGTTTGTGTGTGTCTGCTCTTAATGAATACAGCCACAGGATAAACAACCCGCATGATAAAACAATTACAATTAAGCACATATGTGATGCATATAGGGCAGAAAGCAAGAGATGGTAGGAGAAAGCAGGAAGAGAGGGGGAAAAAAAGCAGAACGAGATGGGTAAAAAGGTGTGAGAAAAAAGCTGAGAATGTGAGGGAGACGCTGATCACTTCGGTGGCTTGTCTGGGGAGACTCGAGGCGCTCCCACGTCCCTCTGCTCTCTCCTTTGGACGACCCTGCTCCCCTCCGTCTGCATTGGGAGAAAGGAATCGGACGAAGGATTTACTGTTGCGTCCTCACTTGTACACATTCCTGGTGTTGTTTTTCTCCCCTCGGCCCCTCGGCCATACCAAAGGCCTCTAAAACAACAGGCTGTCAGGTTGTGACAGCTGGCTTCAAACAGCTCCTAGAGCAGCCCTGCACCCAGGTTCCCAGCCTCACCATGGAGCGGCATGTATGTGTGTGTGTGTGTGTGAGCGTGTGTGTGTGTTTGTATCCGTGTGTGTGTGTGTGTGTGATTGTTATATATGTGTGTGGGTGGCTAAGTGTTTGGTCTGTACATGTGGATGTATAGCTGCTTGTGTCTGTGTCTGTGTGTATCTATCACTTTGAGATAAGTAGGACTTCAGTCGCTGAGACTTAACATTTAAACCCTTTGGAGTGTGTGTGTGTGTGTCACATCCACACACACACACACACACCCCTCCTTATTCCTAGCGATGAGCACAGGTGGCAGAGTGGCTTTGAAGCGCTGCGAGCCTTCTTATCATTCCCCTGGCCATCCAGGTGTGTGTGGGCTGGCCCGTCTGTCTTAGCCAGAAGAGAAGGCCCTTTTTGTCTGAGCTTTGTCAACCAGGAGAACACCACTGATCCCCATGACCCCCCTCACCCCCCAACCCACCACCATTTCTCCCTCTCAGAGCGCTACCACACCTCCAAGATACTCCCCAGCTTCAGATGTGGGAGCTGTGAGAAACCAAAGCTGAGCAAGGGAGATGCAGCGGCGCAGGAGGTTGTGGTTGTGGGGCGGGGATAAGGGCTCCTGTAGGTGAGCGGGAGCAGCCCCTCTTAGCACTAATGGGATAATTGTTTGCGCTCCACAGGTGCTCGCCATCCAAATGAGGTCACAGCTCAAGTGTGGCTCTTCAGAAGTGGAGGGCGGTTGGAATTTTTAGTCTGAGAACTGGCGGACGAGAAAAAAACACACAACCGTGCAACCATGCACGCACCAATAGACTGACAGTAGTTTACACCTAAAAAAAAAAGACACATTCAGTTTATTAAAACAAATGATGTAACATAGCCAAAATATGACATTGAGTTAATTTACATGAACTTTAAATAAGACAGTAGTCTGTTTACAAGGGTGTGTGACACTATATTCAGCTTGTGTGAACTTGCTTCTTGGACAAATTTGCATTTAAGTAACATTTTCTTTGTTTCCCAGATAAGAAGTAAACATAAGATGCCAGGTGATTATTTGCAGATAGGCAGCTCTTAATTTTAGAAGCTGACACAAGTCTTGAAGTCATAATGTAGCAAATAAACACACACACACATATACAGAATAAAAATCTGTACATGTGGATGCACACCTTCAGTATGTACTGGCACTGACAATACATACATACAAGTCACACTGATACACAAAACACTCACTGAAAGATGAACACATAGCAAGATAAACCCCCCTCCACTGGTGTTATTGTTCTGTACCTTTGAAGGTCTCATGCAGGTATTTTCCTTATGATATTTCCTGTGCTTTTGAATTGCCCATTGTGTCCATCCTCCACAGAGGTTTTAGAAAAGCTCCTTGATATCCTTTTCCCCCCACCTCTTCACAAGTATTTACAGTCACATCTCCTAGTCAGCAAGAAGATACAAAGACACAAAGGTTTTTGTTTTTTTAAAGATTTGATCCATAGTAATTCCCAGAAGGAGTGTTGTTTTTGCTGAAGCAGCTGGATGTTCCACTCCTTTAGAACAAGATGTACTGCAGAAATCGTTAAATGTAATTTTTCAATTTTGTGAAGACCACAAATGAAATAAAACCTACATTGCTTTGAGGTGAAATCTCAGAGGCAGATATCTCAAAACCAGGACACATAAAATCAAAACTATCCGCATGGTTAGATACCGCTGGGACTGAGTATTTTATTTTGTAATTCAGGGGAACTAACCCTTTAACCACTCAGCTACCTCTTCATGTGTACTACATGACCTGTGGTTGGATCAGACCTGACAAATTCTGGAAAGGAACCTACTAGATGGAGACCAGTCTCTACTTAAGGGTCAACTACTTACAATTGACTGGAGCTTTCAAATGCATTACATGTTCCTTCCTTTATTAGATGGTCCCGAATTAATTATTGCATTAATGAATTATTCTAGGGTCCAAGGGCTCAGAACAACACAAGTTTTAACATGCTATTCCATGACAACTAAGCAAACTCTATCTGCTGATGAAGACCATAGTGGAAAGCCCCAGAACAAGTGTGTAAGTGGGTCTTGAGTGGAGATTGTTTTGTTAGCTGCTGTTTTCAAAGTCAGCAATAAATTCAGCGAAGCTCAGAAACAATACTCCATGCATACATTTGTGTTGATAAATTTGTATTCCACAAACGAGACATTTATGAGAATTATTTTTCATCTTCATCTGCAGTGTTTTTTAAACTTTACTGAGGTTGTACTTGTTCTCGCCGGGGCTGTGTATATGCACCTTTTGTGCTCTCAGGTTTGTCTCTCACTGGCCATTAAGCTGTGAGTGATTTTATGGCTGTTTTGCAGTACTCTGTTTTCACAAAGGGAAATCATATATTAACTCGCTCTCCTGTCCACAGGGAGGTCAAAGTCCCGGGTCAGCCACAGATCAGCGCGCCCCGGAGCTGGATGGGATTTTTGCGTCTTGCTCATCGACACTTCAGCAGGGCAGTTAGAGTTCACACGGGAGAGTAGTACTCTTAAGTGTTTTCTGCAGTGATTGTACATTAAAATGTGTTTAGAGCACTGGAGTGCACTTTGGAAACTGTAATGTGGAATTTAAAACAATCCTTCAGGCCCCATCTCTCGTCCGAACGGCGCTTTAGGCTCGATGCCACAGTGCAGACTGAAGTCACAATGGGAGACATCACAGAGTCACGGCCTGTAAATGTTAGCTTTAGTTTCTTTTACATCAACAGTTTACCCATCTCTAATTGGAACATGGCCCCCCTCCCTCCTCTTTCTATCTAAACACATAGACCTGAGGCGCGCACGCACACATGCTCACACATTCGGATGTACGCACACAGCCACGGCATGCACGCACACATCCAGTGGAATTATGGGAACATCTGGAGGAGCTCATCCAATGCACAGACAAACGTTTCCTGGAGAGCACCAAAAGAACCATCAGAGCGGCTTCAAACAGCCCGCCACTTCTAACACAAACACACACATATACGCACGCACACACACACACACACTTCTTGGCTGCAGAGGTAAAGGCCAGATTAGATGAGCGGAGGGAACAAAGAGCGTCTCTTTGCACTCAGTGGTACCGCATCACTTAAGGTTAACTCTCCGAGCACAAGGGCTGGCTTTCTTCTCCGCCAGTGTCTCATCTACACATCCTCTTATATGTGCCGCCCTGCGAGGACACAGAGAGAGGACACAGAATGGGAGAGTGCGTAAGGAGCTCCTCGTGAAGCAATTTCAGCACGTCAGGGTCAGGCCTCTGACAAGCTCCTACAACACCCAGAGTGCAGTGGGCAAGGAGGACCAATACGCTGCATGTGGATGTACGATAAACAGAGTAATAGATGAGATGAGTTGGGTGCTTTGAGAATAGACACAGTTACTGACAGAGAAAAAAAATACATTTTCAAAATAACAGGGAAAAAAAATGATGAATGACGTGACAACTTAAGATGTGGACAATGTCCACACTAATGGAGATGAATCTAAAATCTCTTGTTTTCGGACCACCGAGAGCGCCGTCCAGAGCGGAGGAATTTGAAAATGGCGGTCTTGTGTTGTAACGTCAGCGGGGAAAATAAGCTTTTTCAGATTTTTAGCTTATGATCTTGTGTGATAGATGTTCCAAAAAACATGGATACTGTGCTTCTTCTTTCCAGAAATATAAACAATAGCACAAGTAGGATCCCATTACACAATACAGATGCTGTTTTTGACATATTTACTTAAAATAGAGATTTATTACATCAGCTATACAACAATAAACACGTTTTTGCATTGCAGATTGTTTTTGCAAATGATTTTTAGCTGAAATATTGTTCTTTCATTCCTTCATTCAAAAACATTTTCAGATTAAAAAAGAAAATAAAACCTAAAGTATGACCCCTGGTAGTCAGAGCTGATAGAAAGCTTAAAGTAACGGGCCCATCCATTCAACAATACTTGAGCTGTCATTACACTAGTCAGATCAAGTTAGTTTTATTTACACAGCCAAAAATCGCAAAGTGCAAAAACAACACTAGAAATTGTTGTTTCCCGATAATTAGTCACTTATACCAGTTAACTCTCGACACAAATCTCAGTCCTGACTTTCTATTCCTCTCTCTGTTTCACTCTTTCTCCATCTCTCTGTTCCGCTGTCAGACGCTGCAGAAAAACACAGTTTATCATTATCACCCCCTCTCACCTGAGACCTCACCTCTTGCCTCCCCTCTCGCTCCACTTCCTGACACCCCCCCTCCTCCGCCCGCTCGGCCCTTTCACCCTTCCTCTCCCCTGCCACTACCCATCCCTTCACACATTCTCTCCTCCCCTCCCTCCCCCTGCTCACCTCCCTACCACCTAGTGAGCACATTTCCTTACTCCCTCCCTGCCAACAAAGGGGGGAAAAAAAGCTTTTACTCATTAGTGGATGACCCTTGCCCCTAGGCCACATTTTAAGAGGCTCTACTTGACTCCTGACATGGCCGTCAGCAATCAAAACATGTGCGTTCAGTGCATATAGACCTGGAAAAACCAGGGCGGGGAGGGTGTGGGGTGTGGGGTGGGGGGGGGCAGTGTGTATTGATGCTTGGCTCGATGTGTGTGTGACAGCAGTCTGACAGGAGACAGACAGGTTCACTAACTACTGCACAACCTCTGTGGTGGTTCCTCCTGTCTCCGGGCCGGACTCCGGCGATGGTTACCCAGCTATGGAGATGGATCTCTCTCTCTCTCTCTCTCTCTCTCTCTCTCTCCCTCGCTCCTCGTGCGGCTCGTTTGCTGGAGCTCCATTAGCTTTATCGCCAATGTGTGTGTTTACTCATTGGGAAAGGTGAAGGGTTTAGGCATAGCGTGTCAGAGTCAGTGTGTGATGGCGCTGATGCTTTTCTAATTGCTCACAGAAGTTGGATGTGGTAAGCTTGTTTAAGATCTAATGTGTTTGTGTTTCTAATTTCACAGGCAGGATGCAAACACGCATGTTCACTGTTTATCTCACTCTTGGCCTCTCTCCCCCTACCACACGCACGCACACATTCAGCTTGAAATCAAAAGATGCAATGTTAAAAATCACCCTGGATCTTTTTTTTCAGCATTATGTTTACTAGAATTTTTTGAAAAATGACTGAAAAACAGCAACAGTTTCAGCCTGAAAATGTGAGCTAACCCCAGGCTGTCTCCTGCCCAGGTCAGTCTTTTAATGAGAAAGCTGACAGCATATTCCCTAAGGCAGGGTGCTGCTACTGTAGTAATAGCCCTTCATTGCTGACAGATTCATGCACACTCCTCTTTTGATGTGGCTCTCTCCTTCTGCTTCGGCCTCGGCTCGTCTGCTTTTGGAAAGTTTTCTTCTGAGGAAAACGGAGCATTTCAAAGGACAGCAACTGAGCAATTAAGGTCCTCTTTAACCTGTTTTACTGTGTGGTAATGTGACATACCTCTGGGTGTCTTTGACACTAATATAGACATGTCTGCTCCTAATATGGCAACAGAGGACGGGCGTTGTTGCTGTTGCTTTTTCAAAATAGAAAATGATTCAAATATAGTGTAATCAATGGTGGAAAAAAGGAAAATCTTTTATAGTTGAAACAGAAACACAAGAACAGAATTCTCACAACCTTAGAGACTATGCAAAAATTATTAGCAGAGGAGAGTGTGTCAGAAAAGGGGAGGGTTCCTTCTTTATTTGTGTATATGTGTGGCTGTATAAACTATTTACTTAGCAGCTCTTTATTCACCATTTTGTTGTGTTTCCCACTAATATATTATTTTGAGTTACTGCTGTCAACACTTAAAGGGCATAAAGGGTCTTGCTTTGTGCAAAATGAAATATAAGAGTCAACCCCATTCCCATAGCAGTAATTATCATACAATCCCATAGCCGGTTGAAGTTGGGAGTCAGGGCTGAAGGTCAGGGTCGATGTTTGGCCCTGATGGGACCCGAAGCTTGATCAGAAGGAGGACGTTGTTGACGGTGGAGGTCTCGTCTGGGGCCTGTCTTCACCAGCCCACCACCCCCAAACCCCCTGTATTTGGACAGGGGTTTATTTTCAGCCTCTGCATCAACGTTTAGCACGAAAGCCCATGATATCCGAGGCAACTGAGCGGCAACTGCGACATGTGGCCACCAGACCCCTTCAGACCTTTTTCATTCCACCCTCCCTCCGTCCTTCCTAAACTCCCCCACCTACCCCTTTCGCCCCCCTCTGCCGCTCCTGCTGTTCCTCTGAAAACATTGTGTCCCATGGCATGAGCAAACATGTTTGGCCATCTTTCCTGTGAACCTGTAGAATGGCAGGACCCCCCTCTCTGCAAAGCCCATAAGACATCCCCACCGCCTCTCAGTGTAACTCAGAACTGGTGAGACAACAAACCTTGAAGTTGGCTTTCTGTGACCTTTTAAAGGTATTTTAATGGCCCTATCTCCCCACTATTGAAATATTTGGTGGGGCAGGGTAATTTTATCTCTGTGAAGTGGAAAACAGCTAATCCTCCTTGAATAGGCTACCCTCTAGTGTTTAAAGTCATTATGGCTTTGAAAGTCTTCCCTCCACACTGTCTAGGATTAATCATAGCTCTATTAGTGCCATGTTTTCACACCAGAGCTGCATTTCGGAAATTACTGTCAGAACATTACAGCCTGTTGCTGCCTGACGGAAACCACAAATGATAAAATAATCCAAATAGCACAGTTTCACAGCGGTCATTCCTGCATTCGTGCAGTAACAAAAAGCTTACAGGTATTAACTCCTGTTTTATTCGTTCTTGCAGATCCAGATGCGATGGAATAAATGAGGCCTGTTGCACAACTTTTTTTTTTTTAAGTCCATCACCTATTTCTAGTTAGGAGGTCATCTTTACCTGAGCCTCAGCTCTCTTTCATCCTCCACCTAGGTGCAAAACTGTTTGCTAGATGATTGCTTTCCAAACATGGCTATTTACACATATCTAAAATAGCAAATAGCCAGCTTTTCAGAGACTGAGTAGCTATTGTGAATTTATTTATTTATTTATTTTTTTTGAGACAACCACTTACCTCTTTGCCCCAGTGTCAGTGCAGATGTATGTGTGTACGAGGTAGTCAACAGAACATTAACACATGTAGATAGACCGTACATTCTAGTAGGTAAAGTGCATTATTTTGCATATTGTATGTATTATGGCACATACAACAAATATAAAAACACTTAGTTTGCTTTTTAAAAAAATAAAAAATCAATAGTTCTACAGATGATAAAACTCTAAATTTGACAAAGGTGTTGTTCGAAGTGACAAACCCACAGAGACAAACTTGTCAATTAACACTTTCAGCTCATTTGTTTGGTTTACAGAATCTCAAAACTCTGTTTTCAGCAGCAAACTGCAGATAGACAAAGTTAGCGACAAGCTGGTGCAGAAAGTGAAACATGTAGCAGCTAAAACCAGATGTATTTCTTTATGATTTGGTGGAAGTTAACAAGATCAGAGAAGAATGAATATTTGACTTGCGTGCGACTCCAAATTTGTTTTTCCTCATCTGATGAATGTGTAAATAAGCAACTGTTGGCTAACATGTTTCACTGTGACAACTTCAGTCAGTCAGATATTGTTTTCAGTTTGTTCTGCTGCCACCAAGTGGCCAAAAAAACAAACAAAAAAAACGCCGTAACGAACAAATACCATAAGGAAAAGTCTGCATGCTCTCAGCTTCGTGTTTGCTTTGGTCACTCTCCCATGGACACTGGGTAGTTGTGTCACACCATCAAGCCTCAACTCTCAAACCAGGTGATGACAGCATTATTGTAGTTAGGTCCCTGTAGGGTTAAGGTCAGTGTGTTAAAACATTATATAGGCCCTGACGGATTGAGAAGTGAGTATAACAACTCATTTCACCTGCTCTGCTCTGCCGCAGTCGCCGGGACCGGCAGACTCCCACGGATGTGTGAGGTCTTTGTGGAGCTCTTCATTTGTCTCCCTCACCGCTGATAGTGGAATACAGTAAATATTTGAGAGAGTTATTGCCGGGATTGGATTAATTACATGCAGTCTTGAGTTTCTGCAATGCATCTTTTGTTCCCGGAGAAGTCACACAACATTAACAAACTGTCAAGCTGTGAACTGACATGGTTTGTCTCAGTGACGTGTTGCTTCGCCAAATGTTCTCTCTCTCCGTGTGTGTGTGTGTGTGAACGAGAGTGCGCCTCTGTGTAAGCACACCGGTCGCAACATTTAGGAATACATACACTTAAACCTGTGAATTTTCATGTCCAGGAAGTTGAGTGTGTACGTGGATAAGATAAATGGAGAGTAAGAGAGGGAGACAGTGACAGCGAAACAGCATGAGAGAAAGAAAGGGGGAGTAATGGAGCTTGACTAAACCAAGCGCTTATACATAAATTGACATGTGCAATTAGGGAGATGTACACAGTCCCCCTGGTCTGTTTAAGATCTGGAATAGTTTCCTAACAGCTTCAAGATGCCCTGTTTTGGCTTTGGTTTCAAATCTAAATCGGGTTTGACCTTGCTGAATAATGGTGCTGGTGAAGTTCTCTCTGTACTGTTTGGCTAAAGTCCAACTCCTCACCATACATGACAGCAAACACAGAACAAGGTTCGGCCTCACTGGAATCTGATGAATTGTGACCTGAACTTGAATTCCTAACACTGCATTTTGCAAGGGGGTCATAAACACTTTTGGTTTGGGTTTTCCTGTTTATACGGTGTATAAAGGTGGGGGCAGCATTAAAACTGAAGGAGCTGAGGGTTTAGCTGGCGTACCAGAGCTGGAACCTGTCAAAATGAAATTCTTTGGGCAGTTCTTGCTGTTTTCTCCTCTTTATTTCTCATCCAGGTTTTTCTTCCTGCTTTTGTTTCTGCTTTTTCTTTGACATGTGACCTCTTCTTACAACGAGCCAAAGCCGACACCGCCTAACCTTTATTAGCACAGTGATGATTGGCAGATTGGAGCTACAGAGTGGCATCCAATGGGTTAAAGACAGCTGCCAACATCTGTAGCTGTGGTTAGCTTTTTAATTGCGAGGCCCAGCAAGTAAGCGAGCAGCATGGTGTGGTGGAGAGGGGGCTGGCAGGCCGCATATTTCAGCCCCAGTGGTTCACAGAGCGGCTTTCCGGCCCCCGGCCATGTGGACTCAATGATGGCGTCCAGGGGTGCGCTGCACTCCTATGAAATATTAAATCTGCTCGGCCCCCAAGTGCAGACAGACCACCTGCAAGCGAGCGTGGCGTGCGGCGAGCCCGGAGATCAGATGTCCCTCAGCAACACACACGCACAAATACACACACATACACACGTATGCATGAGAAAGAAATATATTCGCCAGTGAACCTGTAGGCCTGCACATGCTTACACTAATGGACATAAACACATACAACAAAAAAACACTGTGAACATGGAAACACTCAAACTGATGTGGGAGGGGAGATCTCTAGAAAAATTTATTTCCTGCTCGTAAAACAGAGCATTTCTGTTATTTTCATTTAAATTTTTTAGATGTGATGCTTCTCTGATTGGTTTCTGTTTAAAGCTGTGCTGAAATGGAAAAGTTAAAGTCACCTTTGCAGCTCCAGTGAACAATTAATACATGTTATACTCCCTCTTGAAACAATCAGCAAGAGCAGAGAGCCATGACGATGAAGAAGAAGAACACGAAAAAAAAAGTTCACAAAAGAAAAAAGCTACTTTTCAACTGTTAGAGTCCAAAAAGAAACTTAAGCCTACTTCGAAATGCAGCCAAGAGGACAACGGGTGCTTGTTGACTGCCGTCCCCTTCAGGGCCTCGTTCATTTACACGTTGTGCAGCCGATCCTCAGCCTCCCCTCTGCTCCCCCGAGGCATCCCCGCCTGCCCAGATGTGCAGCTGTTTATGTGGAGCAGCAACAAAAGCAGCTGGCCTGCACATCCGCGAGGTGAACCGAGGGGGTCGCCATTCTCCAGGCGTGCTGCTCCTGAGGAAGGAACTTTTCACTCACAACAGGTTGAGTTTATTTGCTTAATACTTCACTGTTTAACCATTTAAAGTAGCCAAAGCAAAATGACCCTGTGTGTAATGATGATTATAATGGGTGTATTTATCCTTCACAGGTTTCCGTCTGCGATGTCATGGTGAGCATCAGGACTAACAGAGACCATGTAAAGAAACCACAAAATGATTCATATTTCACATTCAGCAACATTTTATAGACTACGTCACATATAGTTTTTAGTTGTGATCAGGAAAAAAGACAGATGCATCATGTTCAGGCAGAGAAACAAACAGGACCCAGTTATATACACATTTACAATTACACTATACATTTTTTATTTAGTTGAGGCAAAAAAAAAAAGTAAAATAAGTTCATGGCATGTACTATAATTAATTAGTAAATGTCAATCTAACCTCCATTAAAGTTCACACTGGGCCCTTTGAGCCTCATACAGCATCTCGTGGTCATTCCATAGACACCTAGTGACATCCTGTGGTCATTTTGTGTCAGTGACTCTTTCAAAATAAATGCCTTTGGTTTTCCTCCCTGTTATTTGTCCATTTCTTGTTAGGGGGTGCTAAACTGACACAGCTGCTCATGACTGATCCAAATGAGGTTTGCAAAGTTACAGTACAAAATACCTGAAAAATAAAGAGGTTCATATCTGTCTGGTATTTTTCATTCTAAGTTTTCACACCATATGTTGCTGCAGCAGTTCATGCCATGCCGACAAGTTTGAACAAAACAGCAGCAGCTCACAGTATCATCACGTCATGATGATGACGATGGCACTGGCTGAGTCACACACCTCTGACTTATAAAATAAGCATTAATGGTATCAATGCACCTGCAGAAATCTTTTTCATATATACCCAGGTTTTAGTTCAGTCTATAGCGGTCACATTTTAGCTGACATTGTTACATCCAGCATTTTGTCAACAACAACAAATATTGACAGACGTCTTGTATCTGCTCCCCAAAGCTTTGAGCTTTATCTGTGTGCACTCCTTCTATTACAGCAGTTTTGTGACTGATGATTTATGATTTGTTTTTCTGAAATCAGTTTACTGATAACCAAGCTAGCCATCAGACTGACTGTCCGAGGTTAATGTGTTGCATCATTATTCTAAGTAACTAATGTCTACTAGATTATTTACTGTATTGTACTTAATGATATTTCAATGATGATATTTTGTTTTTTTCTGTCAGGAGGGACAGTGTGTGTTCAAACCAGGGAGCTGAGGATAGACTGTATATATTTATAGCTGTTGTTGAGCATCTAATGTTATCTTCTACCCGATTCAGAGTGGGTAACATTTACAAGAGCAGACCAGCAATATAAGCTCCATAGACAAGAGACCCCTCCTCCCCCAGACTCCATCACATACATATTTGCTAGGAGATTGTTCCAAGTCTTTACTGAAGCTATATCATGTTTACCCTGAGTGACACATTCTGGCCCAAGACGTTGACAAGATGTTTTTATGACCATATCCTTCCAGAAAAATAAAAATATTCTATTTGTTTTGTGCGTCATTTTATACCCAACTTCAGTCAGACATGTTCGGTTACTGAAAAAAAAGGGGGTCTTGTGAGTTTGAACAACATCTGAACAAGACACACAAGCTTTAATCAGCTGGCTGCTGCTGGTTCAGGGGGTTTATGGAAACTCTTTGTGGAGCATTTCAAAATCAGATACACAAAGCCCTGATTTCCTCATTGTTTGCTCTCTGCCGGGCATGTGTGCCACCTGCTGTCACCTAGGATACTTTTTATAAAGGGCATTTAAGTGTTAGATTCACAGAGGCTGTGAGCTGCATTATAATGTGGTGTTGATGTCACCACAAAGACAGTGAGGGAATATTTCACATTTACTCCTAATAAAATGCCTTATTTAAAAATTATACACACACTTGTCTTGCGTGTTTGTTGTTATGAATGAGACAGCTAAGCACTCGTCCTTGGAGAGTCACAAGGTGGCAGCAGAGGCCTTCTGGCGTTTTACCATTTACCCATAAAACTGAAGAGCACCCTGAGCACCTGCTTCCTCTGAGCCTAATGTACAGTGCACTGTATGCAGGGGGAGGGAAATAGACAACTGGGCATTTTATAAGCTGTGAAGGTCAACTATGCACCAGAAGTCCTGACCAGGACAAGTCATGGAAAATCAGGCCTATTATACGTTGAGGTCATAATTTTTGACACTCATGAAACAGTTTGACAGTGTGTGGCAGACATGTGGACTCTGCATGTTTTGTTTTACAGGAGTTAATTACAAAGCAAAAAAAAAAAAAAAAAAAAAAAAAACCTGCAGGAAGACCAGTCTTTATTTCTGAAATATGCAGACATTGACTTGCCCTTGGAATATATTTGTGAATGAGCCCAGGCAGAGGAGCTCTCTCTCTCTCTCTCTCTCTCTCTCTCTCTCTCTCTCTCTCTCTCTCTCTCTCTCTCTCTCTCTCCCTCCTCATTTGGATAAATGTCACGGATTACCTAACTGGCGAATCAGTGTGTTTTTTGTCATTCGAGAGGAGGTACGACTGTCATTTTGTTGCCTTGGAGACTACAAATCAGCATAGCATCACGCAGTATCTTCTTGTCCATTCCCAATGAGAGGGTTCAGTCGCTGCTGTCGTCATCGCTGTGGGGACCAGTTTGATTGGCTCGTGACGATAATGAGTTGCCATTGAGGATTTCTGGCCCCGTTCAGAGAGGAGGTGTGTCTCCGGCTTGCACAAGTACACGCCTCTCGCATAAATACTCAACACAACCGAAGTGTTGATTCAGACGCACCAAATTTAAAGAGCTGCGTTTTTCGGCCCTCTCTGTTTGACTGAGACTTGTCACAGTTACTTTCGGTTCGCGCGAGCGTCTCGTACTTCCTCGGAGGGGAAGAAGAAGAAGAAGAAGAAGAAAGAAAAAGAAGTAGAGAGAAGTCAGTGGCTGTAATTAGATTCCCTAATCAGCAGAATTGGCAGCAGGTGTGAATTCATGTCTGTATATTCCCCGCAGATATACTGGTGAGTACTGCATTTTTCCCCCCCACATTTTCTCTTGTTCACATGTGTGAGCTGCAGTCATGCAGTCATGGTTTTTTTGTGCTGTTCCTGCTTGATAGAAAAGACTAAATCAAATATCAGGTAACTCACAGGTAAGAACAGTTCAGTCAGTAGCTGTGGTGTATTTTCTTTGGTGATTTCCCTCAGAATGAGCCACCTTTGTTGCTACACCCACTCATGTTTCCTTTGAGATTTTCTATGGGGTGTTGCCCCTGAATTTGGAAATGTCACAGCATGTGGATTGGAAAAAAAGAAAAAAGAAAATTCTAGGTCTCACCTTTTTTCTTTTTCCCCTTTTTAGATTTTTAACAAATCGTTTTGATAAATGTTTCTGCTTGTGCCAATTCAGAAAAGGTCACTGTGGTCATTCCCCTTTTTTTTTCTCTGAACCATGAGGCACACAGGCAGGTGTCTTTAAACATTTGACTGGAGTAATGCACTGCTTTTGTCCTTTGGGGTCTTTAGTGCTGCAGGTGCAGCGCAATTGGAGAAGGATGGATGCACCCTGCTCCCATCTATTTACCGTAGTGTCACTTTTATCACCATCACCCCCTGACGATCAGCAACATAACTGCTTGATGTTCTTGTTGACACACGAACAGAGGGTGCATCTTTGTTTATTCGAGCCTCTCTGTGGTCTTATCTTGTCAAATGTTTTCCTGTCTGTAGGGAGGATATGCAAGTCGCTTTTGAAACATTGTTTTGCGAGCACCGTTCAAACCTCAGCAGGCTTCTAGCTGTCTCTACCAGGAAGTTCACAATCGACCTCTTTACTGTAACCACGCTTTGCCTTCTCGCCTGTTCTTACTTACAGTGGGCCTGTGCTTCTCTATTCTGTGATGTTGCTTCTTTTGGGAAATCTGAAAATAGGGTTTGTTTTTTTTCTTCAGTGTTACTTTCAGCGGCATGATTAGAAATTTTTATGCATGATTTTGATTTGGACCTGTGTGCTGCAAGTTCCACTAAAAGCTTCCTTTATCTGCACTGTGGCTTTCTATCTTTGTGAACAGGAAGACATATTTCTCACAACAATGGCAGAATCTCGCCTTAGCATAAATGCAGATGCCCCATGCGTACTGTATGTAACGGCATGTATAGAAAACTTGGTGCATGTTGCCAGACGTGTAAGGTCAATAGGGCATTCCATCTCACACACTTCGCTTAGATCACCATAAAGCACTGGAGTGGTAACTGATCCGTGATGTGTTTCCAGCGGCAGACTCAACCCAGAGGAATCTGGATACAACCCATTCATTCCAGCTCACTCCTGGGGGTCTTACATACTCTCCCCCCTCCACCACCACCCACATACCTGCAGAGCTGTGTGACTTTGGCTGGCGGTGGAGAAAGCTCAGTGCTGGCACAGAGCGTCAGCAGCTTTAGCCCTGTCGCCACACAGGCTGAGATTTATGATAGTAGTAGCAAGAACAGCGGGGGTTGCAGAGGGGTGGGGGAAACAATGTTGATAACGCACAAGATGCACATTTCCCCTCTCGTGCGGTGAGATTATTGCAGAGACCACTTGTGGATCCTGTCAGCACCAACACAGGACAAGACACACAAGGAGGTGGCGTGGCTGTAGCCTTTTATAGTCTGGAGACAGGTGGATGAGCAGGATGTCAATCTTAGGTGATGCCTGAAGACTATCAGTCTTTTGGCATCTCTAGCAGCGATATTTCGACTGTCTTAGCTAGGGCTGGTGTGGCAGATGGCTTTACAGATTGTAACAAGTATCTCCTTAATATGTGACTGCTGCCTGCTGCTATATGAAAAAGCTCTAGCAGAGAGTCAGAGCTGTTAGGGAATATGGTCACTATATAATGAGATCAGGTAGGTGTGTAACAAAGCAAAACTGGAGGAGACTGCTGAACACGGCACGTTTACTCCTCCACTAGTCACCGGGGGAAACTCCTGTGACTGTAATAAACAGGGCTTAAAAACCTGAAAACATCACACTTTCGCTGGGATGATTTTGAAACTGCACTCAAACGAGAATTGCCGATCAACTTCATCATCTCTCGTGCAGTTTAAAAAAATATTGTATATGTCAGCTCAAGTACCGCAGCAAATGATTTTTCTGTTTAATATTTTCTCAATTATATTCTACAAAATGCCAGAAAATTCCCATTAGAGTTTGTCAAAGCCCAAAATGATACTATCAAATTACTTGTTTTGTCCAAAACCCAAAGCTATAAATCTGCTATTTACAGAAAGAATAAGAAAACCACATTTGTGAAACTGGAACCAGTGAATTAGACTTTACTTTTTTTTTTTTTTTTTTTAATCACTTAAATGATAAAACAGCTTAAAAAATTGTTGCTGATAGATTTTTCTGTAGATTACCTAATCCATTAATCGGCAAATAGTTTCAGCTCTGGATCCTCGTAATCCTTCCGATACGTGTTCTGGACACATGGTACATGACTGTCTGTGCCATTACCTGCCATCCATCTGTGCCCTGGCTGGACCTGGCATTAGGAAGCTGGCAGGACCCAGGTATGCCTTATGTTGACTGGGTCAAGAGGTAAAAGAGGTTTACTGCCATCTGCCACACCAGCCTCACATTAATCAATGAAAGATATTTGCCTTAAGATGCGTGTCATGTCCCTTGGACGCAGAATCGAGTTTCAAGTGTTGCAGCTGAGGCATCATCACATTCAGACATGACTACTAAATGTGTGCCATTGGACCGCAGACACTAGTTAACTAGCTGTGCTCCATGCTGGTTTTATGTCATACATTTACAGGCTGGTTACTTATACAACACTTTAGTCCACTTTGAGAGAGGGACACGATGTTCCGCCCCTGCTTGACACTGACACTGACACTGAAGCAGTAATGAATGTGACTGAATGTAGTCTGTGTATGTTTGTTTCCTCCCTCCCAGGTTGACTTGTTACTCCTGCACCCCCACTTCCTCCTCATTGTGCCCCTTTATGTTTTATTAGGCCGATGTTCTGTTATTCTTAGCTGAGCAGGATGTTTATACGATCCCCGAACAGAAATATGACTGGCAAGGCCTGAGTGTTTATCTTTCTTTCCCTTCCCTCCCTCTCTTCCCCTCTCCTCCTCTGCTCAGGTCTTCACTGTCACTGTTCATCCCCTCCGTCCCCTCCCCTGCTGCTTCTTTGCATGCCTGCCTCACCCTCCTCTGCACCCCACTCAAGAAGGATGAAATAAGTTCAAGAGCAGTCCCAGCTGACATTATTTTTTCCATGTTAAACCTCGCATATCCTTCAAGCCTCCTTTTTTTTTTCTTTTTTCTTTTTTTTTTTTTTTTGGATATCCGGCCATTGTTTGAGCCAAGTATGCAGTGTGGTCTGACTGGTGTAGTAAAGGTTACTTTATGGCGATAAAGCCAGAAGCTTTTCACTTTTCACATTTTATAGTCACCCTACACCCTGTTCTGATGTCAGTGTTTCCTTGTGAAAGCAACAAGATTTAGGGAGGGAAAAACTGAGAAACTGCCATTACTTCAGGTGGTAATGATCTCCTGGTACTGACTACGCAGAGGCTGTAAATCTATATATACTGCATCTATAGATGAAAAGGATAGATGGAACAAAATAATCAGCAACTTGATTGATAGTGCTTGTGAATACACAGTGTGGACATCATAAAAATAACAAATAAAAATCAGGAATTGTTGAATTAATGGGAGTTGATTATCTGAGCCCTAATTCACACAAGTGACATTTACAGGATAATGTTTAATGCTAGAATGTAGTCTCAAAGTGAGCGAACTGTCAGTAACACAGCAACATGTGTGAAGTTTGCTAATGTTAGCCACCATTAGCTATATCAGACCAAGTAAGGCTGAAGCAGGAAAACCCCTGTAGTGCACTGAATTAGGCAAGAGTGCATGTTATTGATGATACTTCTTAGACAAATGTGTGATTTTTGTCAGAATTTAAGTTGAACTTTTGTGGCATTTGTCAAAAAAACTGGAAACCTCTTTTTAATTCACTGAAAGATAATTCATCTACCAGTAAACATGGACACAAATAGATTTTCTTCATAAAGAGTATTCTCTGTACTGTGTTTTGTATGAGTCATAAATGGAGACCGTAAGACAGAGCTTTGCTTTTATTTAGGTATTCCACAGAACGTGTCATGTTGATGAAGTGAGCACTGTAGGTTTTGACTGTTTATTTTTAAAGGAACTTTTGTTTGTGTAACTTAAATAACACTAAAATGATTCAGTGTTTTTTTGCTGTTATCTAATAGACTTTGAAGCAAAAGTTAGATACGTGAGACAGTGGTAAATTAATTCACTGGAACATGTTTACGTACAGGTAAATGCTCCCAATTTTAAAATCATGTTTTCATCACCGCTTAATATAATTTTTTTTTCACCATTCCGCTGAATCCGAAAGTAAACGCACAACTGTTTAAGATTCAAAGTAGGTCAAGTGAAGCCCACACATCACGTTCCTACCAAAAAAAAAAAAAAAAGGTCCATTGAATCAAATAATAAGTAGATGTGAGTGAGCTGCTTGTTGTGTTCTGTTTTCTTTGTCCTATATAGCCAGTGACCACACAAACCACAAGCCTGTGGCCACTGACCACGAGGCACCAGGCTTTAAATAGAGAGCGTGAGAAGGCCGCTCAGCATCTTGTCTCAAGACAGCGTCTATGTCAGTCCTGGGACCTGCTTCTAGTCATTTTTTTCTTCTTTTTTAAACCTTTACTACAACAAAGCTGGATAGCAAATGCACTGAACATGGATAAACAATCTCCTTGCTACTTTTATCTAAAATGGAAAGTTTGGCCAAGCTTTGATGGAACTGAGTGCATCGAGTTCCACCCCAGTCAAATACCACAGCACGCCCCCAGCACTCTCTCACAATGACTGTGTTCTCTGGTTGCTAGCGCAAGAGCACATCATCCTGTATTTAGAAACGGCCACCTTATGCAAGCCACATCATGAGCAGTGCAGCTTTGCAGTGCATTAGCACAGCAGAGCATGGACTGGATGCTCAGTGTGTTGTGGTCAAGATGTGCTGATTATAAACAAAACTGGCACACACGCGAAAGGAGGCAAAACAACCATGACTTTTGGGCATTAATTGTCTGTATACATGTGGATGCTTTGGTATGCGAGGTGTTTGTTGGTTTTCCATTTTTGTCACATGATCACTGACAGTAAAAGTCATGATAATTAAAAATTGTTTGTCCTCACTGTATACCACTGGACTCCTCCTAGTATATTTAATGCAAAACAAATAAGGACCACATTTATGTTAATCGTAAACATTCTGATAATGCACTTATACATGAGCCGTGATCATCATTGCATCTAATCACAAAGCTTCTTCTCTTCTTTCAACCGTGCAGCCCAGTGTTTGTGCCCAGCCGAGATATGACTGAGGTGATGATCAACAGCACCCCCATGGAGGACATGAGGCTCAGCCCCAGCAAGGACAGACTCTCCTTCCAGGTAGAACACACACACACGCATGACGGTGAAACATTGCTTCCGTCTCAATTCCCTACCCGTCCATTTTTCTGTGGCGTGGCCATTTTATACCTGTCTTCATCCATTCATTATCATGAATTAGACTGACGTCAGCATGGGCTGGAGGGAGCGGCCACTGCATTTTGTGATTTGGGAACAGCAGCTGCATTTGGCACGAGATGGTGGAAATGTCATTATACTGTATAAACAGTTACAAAAATATATATTTGGTTTTATCTCCAAGACCCCCCCCCCCTCCCTTCCCCCTTCCCCAGACACGCTAAACTGTTTGTGTATAAAAAGACTGAAAATAATTTTAGAACAGTTTGACCGTGTTTACAATGAGGCTGACCAAATTCATTTGTCACTGGAGTGTAATAGCATGAAGATGATTTTACTGAGCAGTTATACACCCACCTGCTACTTGAAATACTGAGATATAGAATTACAAAAAATCCACCCTCACCCTATTTTTATCTGGTAAAACACTGGCGGTCACGGTAAGTCATAACTTTAAACATACAGAGGAAACGTATGTAGTGGAAATTGTCTGTAATTTACTGTTCCCTGTCACAGAAATAAACCTGGCAGATTCAGAGATGAGAGAAGCAGCCATCAGGTGGTCTTGACAAGTTGTTGCCTGTGGCTTTGTTTTACTGTCAGCTCAACAGGGCCATCTTGGAAACAAAAACTACTTAAACACACAGCTGCTTGCTTGTTTAGTGTCACATTTGTGCCGAGATTGAACAAAGAATTAAAGGGCCCTGTGTTAATACTTCATTTTATCATCTTCAATGTGAAAAACATCTATGATTAGGCCAGGGTTCATTGTTACCGAATTAATCTTAAACAAATGGGCCACCTGCTGAGGTTTTTATAGCCCACAGGGCAAAAAGGCCATTTCATACAAGACTGATACAGTTTAATTATTTGTATGGAAGATGCGCATCCTGTACAGTTACAAACCTAAAACAATGTTCTGCCACACCGTATGCAGACGTCGTCTCTGAGAGGATGTAGACTGACCCAAAAGGAAAAAGGCTGGCTTCCTCTCCCCCACAGTTCACACCCCAGCTGTGAGTCTGTCTGAGAGGAGCGGATAAAAAGGGGAGGCGGAGGGACAGAGGGTGCCAATGTGCCACTTCTCCACTCTTTCCATCCCCACTCTGTACTTCCTCACCTCGGCCACTTGCCCAAGGTCCCAGCCGCTCCTCAGAGATGCACTTGTATGAAGCAGCGATGTTACACCAAGTCACTTCCTCCATTATGGGTGTCAGGGGTGCTTTGACACAAATTGTGTGACCATTAAATTCCAGCTGCACCTATAAAAGGTATTGAAATGAATGTGACCTACTAGTGGAAAAAAGGATGAGTAAATAGCTATTTATTTACTGAATTATCATCTCAAAAGGCAATGTCATGATTCAACCCGACCACATACACCCCAGAAGGTCCTAAAATAGCCAGCATTGTGCCTGGCTGACGATGTGTCGTCGCTTCCTGCCACTGGAAGTGAAACAAGTTATGACATGTGTTAGCTAAGGATCCAAAGGCAAGGTCACTCGCTGCCTGACTCCCCTCGGTAGTGACGCACAGCGAGGATTGGCGACACAGGCCAGGAAATGCAGATACACGCAGGCATCAGACATGAACACAGGCATGCGTGCACATATAATTACACACGTATAATCACACTTCTTGGCGTGGTTCAATACACAGCTGGTTTCGGGGGGAACGTAAAAAGCCTGTGATGGACACACGCACGCTTTCATAACCTGACAAATTCTCACATTCACAAGGCATATTTATAGCTTTTTGTCTTTTTCCTCCCGTCTCATCTGTCTCTTATGGAATTCATGGAGACTTGGACACAGCTGGATCCCCTCTATCTCTTCTTGTCTCAGTCTCTCTCCTGCCTCATCTAATGCTTTCTTTCCACTCGGCTCTTTGCCCAGACAGCGACATTGCTCCCCCCCCACCCCCCCCCACCCCCACCTCCAATGTCTCGGAGTGAAATATGCAGGTCTAAAAATATTCATCCACTTTATCCAAACAACAGCAAAAAATGCTGTTCTTGGACCAGGAGTGGCAGGCTTTTTTCCCCTGGGCCATTTCTCCGGTTCCTGAGAACAGAGAAAGTCGGAGGTTGATGTCCAATCTCGCCAGGATAGGGAATGCATGTAATCTCTCTTGTCAGAGTGTCTCTCATGCCCTTCACTTTGGATCCAAACATTTGAGAATGGCACGCTGCATTTATAAGCAGACATATCAGTCTGGATTTGCAGATAGCTCAGGCCAATTTCATGACTCCATCTCCACAGGAATATAAAGTATTCAACGCTAAAGGCTGACTGTAATAGGGATGGATGTTCTATTTATACATAAATCATGTCCCAGTAAACCTTTCACCTCTTGTGTTTTCACCTTACTGATTTGAAATGCTATGATTACACTCTTGTATAATCTTCCAAGTAGCGGGTGATGTGGTATTGGATGAGTTCATAAGTAGCTACAAGCTGCTTGGCACAATGCCTTCCAAAGCATTTAGATTAAACATGATGCAGCATTTACTGTAAGTCTCGCTAGACATGCCTCATTTGCCCATACACAGCAACTGATGTAACCCTTCCTTGTGCAGTTTATTTTTGGGTGTCCACCTATATATGTGGAAAGCTAGCTTGACTGTCAGAGGGGAAAATGGGATGGGCAAGAGCAGGTATGCCACTGGGATTTTTAAGCCACCACTTCCCATGACAGATGTTTAGTCTTCACATCACTTCCTTCACAGTTGTTTAGCCTTGTAGCGGTGCCTGCAACACTTCTACAGGTTCTGGTGTCCCAGAGCCTACCACACACTTAGCATTGATCAGAAATATGCTCACAAATAATTTCTTGCTTCACAACTGGGGACAGCTAGCTCAGTTTGTATTAACGAAAGATTCCTAACCAGCGTTTTACCCTCGTCTCTCCCTTTTTAGATATTCCCCGACCCCTCAGACTTTGACCGTTGCTGTAAGCTCAAAGATCGTCTGCCATCCATCGTGGTGGAGCCGACAGAGGGAGAAGTCGAGAGCGGAGAGCTTCGCTGGCCTCCTGAGGAGTTCCTGGTCAGTGAAGAGGAGGAAGAAGAAGAGGACGAAGAGGAGGAGCACAATAACGGCAGCATCCAAAACGGACAGCCAACACAGAATTCTCAGCACTAGAGGCTGTGCTGCAGCACCCATCCTCTCTTGATCCATCTCTTTCTGATTGACTCTCCCTTTCACACACTGGTTGCACTTCACTTCAGCAGACTCAGCTGGCCGGACGCAAGCTCAGCGTCTCGTGATGCTATCTTGTTGCCCATGACACCAAAGCATCACTCTCCCACTAGAGAAGCAATACACACTTGCACACACACTTTCTCACCCAATAATAATTTATCCTCCTGGACTGCAGACCCACCCAAAAACAGACTTGAACAGAACAAGAACAGACACGCACACCTCTAACCCGCACCCACTTCCTACCCATGCCTACCACCGTGTGTGTCTCGGCCCAGAACAGACGTCCCCGTCAGACAGCGGCAGCTCAATGCTCCATGGACAGCTCTCACACTGCAGGGGGGAGGCTACCGCTCTGTACTTTACTCCAAAATGGCCGGCGTCATGACCCCAGAGACTTTATACTCGCATACAGAACTATTGTGGTACCCGTGGGGAAATAATGTCTACAGCACACTGTCCACACCTGTGTTTCAGTTTCTGGATTGATATGTTAATTATTGTGATTGCCACTGCTGTCCATAGATTTGTACGTTTCTGAGAAGTGAATGTTTTGTGATTTGTCTGTTTTTTGAGAAGTGAGTATTTTGTGCAAAATGTTACTGGGAATTTTTTTTTCTTTTATTATCCCTCCACAGGATTTACCTAAATAATCTTTTGTGACCTTATGTCAGGCATTTACAATAAAAAGGCAACATGGAAACTTTTTAGAGAAGTGAGAAGAAAGTGAAAGTAAAAAAAAAAAAAAAAAAACAGCATGCCCTGCTATGCTTAGTACTTGTGTGATAAATTAATTGTACAAAGACAAGGGTGGTGAGGACACGGTCATGCTATGATCCTCTCATCACGTTGGCCTCCTGTAAGCCTTGTGACAAACTATAGTTGGATGACAAAGCAAAGATGCTAACCTTGAGAACAAAATGTGACGCAAGCAGGTTATTGTTTCAAAGGACAGAGCTGAGTAAGGATGGGGGAATTTTTTTTAATTTTTTTGTGAAAAAGCAGTTGATAAAGCAATGTACAGCCCGAATGAAGGATATGTAAATACTTGTTAATACTTGTTCCCAGCGAGCCCCACCCCTGAGGCCTTTTTTCTTTCTTTCCTTTTTAAGAAAGACAGACACTGAGAATCACTCTAACCTGCACACACCTGAACTGAAAACTGACTCTTTCCTGGTCTTCCTGTTCTTTTTGAAAACAGCCATACATTTATTTGAAGTTCAGGTCACGGGTGGGGGGGTTCACACTGTAGGACAGAGTTCACAAACAAGGACACAGGCAATGTCTGAAACAGTATTAAATTCTTTACTCACAATAAAAATAGTCCTGATGTCTGCCAAAAGGCTGTTAATGGGAAATTTAATTTGCTCTCTGGTAGTCTGTCATTTTATTTGCCTGTGCTGCAATTCCAAAAGTTGGTGTTTGTTTTTGTCAGTCAATTTGTGGAAAAGATTTCATCTGAAATACTGTTGTACAAGCATGACTGATATACTAAATGTGTCTGTTCTTTTTTGTAATTTTTCATTTGAGTGGCATTAGGGCTGTGTACAGAACATCTCTCTCCTCTCTTTCTCCTGTCACCCACAGGTCCCACATTGTTTTTGTAAAGCTCAGGGAGATTAGCCGCCATCTTTCTCTTGGTTTTTTTTTTTTTTTTTTGTATTTAGACCACTTTTCTCTGTGACAATTACAGAGGCTGTAAATAAACATTTGAATTTGCTATCCAACTGTGTGACTCTGCTGTGAGAATAATTGACTATAAAGAGCTACTGCAATTTTTATAGTACAAGATGAAGTAAATGAGTCTTTTACAGGGGTAATCCTTCAGTGCGTTTAAAGCGTTGTTTCCAAGAGACTTTACTTTTGTGTTTACTTTCATTTTCTTTCATGTGAACCCCCCCCCCCCCCCCCCCATCTCTTTTCCCCACTCACTTCACCTGCGGTGGTTAGAGAAAAAGCAGTATTACTTCCTGCTCGGCATCGCCACATACAGAATCTCTCTACAAATACAGATGCATGTATCAAATACGTGTATATATAGAAGCGAGAACAGGCCACATGCTACTTCCTGTCTTCAGCTCGCACACAAATGAGCACAATCTGACTCCTAGTTAAAACAAAATCTTATTCCTGAACACTGAACAGCTTCTACGTTCTTAAAACATTCTTTTTTCTTTTTTTGGTTTGAGCTACCAATCTCTTAGGGCCTTTATAATTACAGTAAAGTATTAAGGATAGTACAGGGTATAAGAGCCTGTGGAAGCAACTCCTCACGCTCTACCCATAAACACTCACCACAATGATACAAGACTAATAAAATGTGGTTGAGTGGAAAAGCTCTAATGGGAAGCTGGGGGATTTTACAGGAATAAACAGAAAGCTTTCTGATCACTGTTACAATGGAAACTTCTCAGGTGATTTGCCGCTATGTACTGTATTAGTGACCCACCAGGTCAAGTTTGATTGCCTAGTACCGGGAATAGTCCATCAGAGTTGCTGCGGGAGGGCCTTTAGGGGCCAAGGGCCTGATAGATTGGCCAAGGTAGTACTTTTCAGGGCCTTACAGTCACTTCCTGGAAAGAGAACAATGAACTGACATTCTATCCTGCTTCCTTCTTCCTGGAAAAAAAAGGAGCATAAAGAGTTATTAATACCCCCCCCAGCTGATAGTGGTGGTCAGCAGCAGCGAGCGCGTCTGGCCCGGGGAGCCGGTGGCAAATTCTGAATAGGCTCGAAAACGAATGTCCTTTGTCCCTTTCTTAACGACCGTTCCTTGATCTCAATGGAAAATGTCATGAGATCATGGAAAGAAGATATCATGAAAAGTTAGGCACGGTCCTTTGAGAGACGGACCAAACTTGCATCCAGCTATGGAATCATGTGACATGAGCCAGAAACCTCTGAACTTTGCGGCGTCTTTGAAATATTGCTGGAGAAAGCGATGTACTTCAGTTTTCATAAAGTCCTGTGTTTTTGAGGCTGAAAGAGATATGAAAGGACGCCTGGGAGCATCTTTCCTTGGCATTTAGACATTTTGAGTCTTATATTCAGCTCTTTGTCTACTTTTGAGCTACTTCTCAGCTGATTAACTCAGGTCCCTTACCTTTGCAATTAAAGACCATAACAGTGGCTGTAACAGTGATTAAAATTATCTTTGCCCCATCAAACTTGATTGAAGCACGAAAATTGAGAAATGCTCACAGGAGGTTCAGCATATTTTTACATTCATAAAATAATTATGTACAGTCATCTACAATTTGGCTCCTCAAATCCCACATTGTAAGTACAGTGACAGTTGTTGGGTTGTTTGCATAAAGCCACTATCATTCTAATCTGCTCAAACCACAACCACACAGTCCTGATAAGGCAAGTTTTTGAGTGTTAAAAAAAACAATAGTTTCAATATTTTGTGAAATTATCATATTTTCTTTCCTGCAGAGAATTAGATAAGAAGTTTCACATCTGTATTACAGTAATGAGCTGGTGCCAGCAGCCAGTTAGCTGAGCTTAGACTGTAAACGGGAACACAGCTATTCTGGCTCTGCAGGGGGACTAACCTGCGACAGTGTGTCTACCAACACATCTAAATTGCACTAATTTACAGGTTAACTCTTACTTTTCCGCACAGAAACTGCTAAGCTAAGCTAAGCTAAGCTAAGCTAGCTGTCTACTGGCGCTAACTTTATGTACTGTACTGACATGAGAGTGTCATTAATCTTCTTATGTAACTCTCTACAGGAACATTAATAAGCATATTTTCCAAACTCTTACGCATGCTTTTTCCTAATTTTAAATTGGATTGTTGCTTATTTTGTCCTGACTATATTAGAGGAAAAAAATGATTTGTTTTCTAAGTCTTTTCTCTTAAATTGCATTCAGTTCACCTCACCAAAGATTTTGACCACTTTATCTGATTTAACTCTTGGGTAAAAGTAATTTCTTTACACTGTAAATCTGCCCCTTAACTACCCTGCTGGTGGTCAGAGTTGACAGCATTCATTTTGCAGCTGGCAAGATGAGTAGGCACTCAGTGGCACAGGGTGTCTCGCACACCACTGCTGGCATGAGACACGGTATCTTTAAATGCGTGTGAGAGCGTGTGTGCCTGGCTATGTATTAAAACCGTTGTCAGAGTCCTCTGAGTGAAGTCACTGATAGCTCTTCTAGCTCATTCTTGGAATTCTTTCCGATGGAAACAATCCCATCACTGATCCCAGTGTGTCAGCAGAGTCTGACCTGCCAACCCCTGAATTCTCCCTGACTCCCAAGTATAGTGCACATTAACACTGTTTCACTGTCACTCCTCTACACATAAACTCACACCAACCCTGTCATGTACCCATAACATAACCCGCACCCCACCCCCCCTCCGGTCTTGTATGTCAAGAGGAAAAAAATAATGCTTATCCGATGAACTCTTTTTCCACTCCCTCCCCTCATTTTACTTCTCTCTCCAATGTCGTTGTTTTCTTGTTCTTTCTATTTTTCGCCGTCCCAGACTTTTATCCCATTCTGTTGTTTCAGCAAGTTTCCCATACTTACATGACAGTAAAATGTACTCTGCATTCCCACAGTGCAGGTTATGTAATTTCAGTTAACGTTTCATTGTAAACAGTGCCCCTGTTCCTAAAACCTTGCTATTTTAGTGCTGCAACCTTACTGTATAAGCCACCGCTGTTTATTCTGTGTGTGCATGCATAACTCTCTCTGTGTGTTTGTGCAAAGTGCACAAACGGGCGCATGTGCGAGGAGGTTTTATGTATAACCGTGTCTGTTATTATGAGTGCCATGTGCGTAAGGGAAAGATTCTTTTCCCATGGTTCCTCAAGTGTGAGAAGAAAGTAGAGCTCTCAGGACATGAGGCAAAAACTCTGCTAGTTATTTATAACCTGTCTGGAGACGGCCCACCGAGCGTGGACACATATCTGGCACTGTCAACAAGAGAAGAGCTAGAATAAGATACGCCGAGAGGCATACAACAAGGAGGAAGGATTAAAAGGTGAAGGAGTCAGGGAAGGAAACAGGAGGATGTTGAGGAGGTAAAGCATAAAGCACACTGACAGTGTAACATGGGTAAATCATAGACTGGTTGTCTCTTTTGGTGGCCAACTTAGATAAGGCCTAGTGAGATAAGGTACGTGTAAAATGCAGCCATAGCAAAAATGACACTTGGAAACTCTCTCAGTGTCATTATGCCCTCATAAAATTTAACTAATGTACTTTCCAAATGACTTTACAAACAGCATGGATGGAAAAAATTGCATGAGACCTCTAGAAGTCAGCGAGGCAAATCATTTTGTTGTAATCTGTCCTTCCCCTGAATGTATTTGACATTTGAAAACCCCACAGCGCCGTCTGATACACCAATCCAGAACTGAGGAGCACAGAGCAGTGATTGCTATTCAAAACAAAGCCTCCACAGCTTCACAGTTAATCAGAGTCGAGCACACTCAGTACTCTGCCAAACTGCTCTCTGTACCTGCACGTGTGCGGACCAGCCTTTGCAGACATAATGCAACTGCTGGACTCGCAGCTATAAGCGCATATTTGGATGGATGAGTCTGAGCACCCTGGGACTCATATTTAACAGGGTGATGTAAGGTGCGTCACCATCTCATCCTCGAGCTTTTAAAGCTTTGATCAATACAAGTCTGCTGGCAACTGCTTTTATACTGTAGTTTTGTGTGTTAATGTGCTAAGCCACAGGCTGCTGCTCTTCCATAGGCTGTTGTTGATAAAAATAGACATCTTATGGCCCCGCCACTCTAATCCTTATTCCTCAGAGACCAGGGTGGAAAAAAGGGAAGAAAGAGAGAGGGGATAGGACCGGGGACACAGATGGAGATAAACACACAGAAATTAGGATGCAGAACTGGGGCTATGGTTAAAAAAAACAACAACAACAAAAAAAAAAACCACAGGAATGTCATGTGCCGTTGAAAGTGCAAGGGTGAGACGTGCCGTCAACCTGAAGAGGAAGTGAACTGAAAGCGAAGAAGACTCACGTTAAATCATCCATGCCCCTTCTTTGAACTACCAAAAAAAGCACAGCGAGGTCATTAGAGGCAAGAATGTTCAGAAAAAACAAACTGCATGAGTTCTTTTTTCAATAAAGCCTTGTTAAAGTGCTATCAACGGACTCCATTCAAAATAAACCAAAACACAGTGTACAATGCCCGAAAAAAGTCACTCCGTCGCTCTCTCTCTCTCACGTGGACTTGCATAAGTGGAATGGCATGTCTAACATGAATTAACCTTGCTGTTCTCTACATTTATCTGTTAATTTGATCCAAACCTTCACCCGTTGCATTTAACTTGGCTCACCTCCTGTGTCGTCTTTATCAGCAACCATAACTTAAGTGAAAATGTTTTATGTTGTTCATGGATTAAAATAACTGTGATTCTTACCAGAGGGCCTAGATATTTGGAATTCTTAAAGGGGATATGATTAGGAGTACCTGATCATGTTGCTTCTGCTGAATTATCTCGGACAAGCGTCATTAATCATGTGGATGTGCTTCTCTTTTTGAAGGTGAGTTGGCACCCAAAAAAAAAAGAAAAAGAGAGCTTGTTTCAAAGCAAACTTTTTCCGCTCCCCTCTGAAGTGATGCGTTGACCCTTGAGGAGTTTATACTGATAAAGCTATACAGTTCACTCAGTCTCTCAGATAGAGTGCATGCCACAGGGAGCAGGTCATGGAAAAGTCTTGAGTTTGACTAAGTGCACTCTCTCTTTTACCCTGTCTGTCAGTCCTTCTCTACCTCACTCACACACACACACACACATACGTACACGCAAGAGAGTACATGTGAATGCTTGGATACACTCAGACACATTGACCAAGCTACGCACTCACACATCACTGAATGCTGAGGTAATTTGTAACAGTAGAACAGCCCATAACTGTGGGTAAAAGAAACAAATGACACATGCTAGGATTTACACTACTTTAAAAGGCTATGTTGGGGGGACTCAGTCAAGAAATATATCATGAATACCATGCTTGAGATTTGAATGAGTTCTGACATATTATTAACACAGGGATCTTGGGGAGGAACACCGCAACTTGAGCAAAACCTCTTGAGCTCTGAAAAGAGGATTAGTGAGTGTAAAAGTAGTTACAAAAGCTAAACATGAACTACAGGTATCAGTGTTTACAGACATTTACCACTGCAAAGTTTAAACTGAAATTAAGTAAGCAGGGTCTACTACTAATTCACTCTTTAAACCAAAAGCTGTGAATGATGAACTTCATCTTAGCTTGTTCATTGTTGACCTGTATTAATGATTTAAATGATTTTATTTAGTTAATTGGATAAATTACGATAATTCTAAAAAGTTCATTTAAATGATGATGCTGTGATGGATTAACTGCAGTAATTAAATTTTTTTGGCCTCACATACAAGAGGCTTGTTGACTTTATCTGGTGTAATTGTTTTGTATATTATGCACTGAGCTTGAAAAGCTCAGCTGACTGCTTCACGTTACTCTATGTGAATTGCCATTTTATGCTACATTCTTCTTCTTCTCCTCCACCACATTTTAAAGGGAAATGTCCTTTTTAGTCCACTACATTTATCTGAGAGATATAGTTACAATTTACTTTGTAGATTAACTTATGATCAAACTATAAAATATGATAAATTATTAAAGATTTTATTTCCCAACAGTATTAAGTAGTTAAAGGTAGCATCATCCCTATAAGCTGCAACAATAATGATGATAACGATGCAAATGTCATAATAAGAACAAACAACATAAAATAATACACAATTCACATATAGGCTTCTACTCATTTTTTTTTTTTTTACCTCAGTAATTTATTTTGGTAAGATTTTGAATGATACAATTGATGAGTCACAGATCTGAGTACTTCTTCCACCACTGGTACAAGCACTGAGTTTTTTCTTTCCACTGGCGCGTCATGTGTACCGATATTTTGACTACTGCTTAACATATAATAAATATACAAATCATGGTAACTATCAGCATATGAAATCTACAAAGCGTTCAGCATGAGGGTACACTATGGCAAGTTTTGCTCCACATACTGCGTCTGCGGTTTGCTGTCACCGACTCGATGACTGTGGCTTGCATAAACAGCACCCCCTGTTGACGTCTGGGCGTAAGGACAGGTGAGAGGTGACAAGTTGAGAGGTCGCGTTAGCAAGACGGTAAGGCGGCTACACTTTTGCTGCAGTTTTACTGAGTATAGGCACTCAAAGACAGCGACGTTTGTCGGGGTTCCTTTGTCTGGCTCGGCTAAATATCTCACGACGGGCGCCAGCTTTGACGACCGGTAACGCAGTTGTTGATAAGCTTTGTCAGTTAGCTCACGTTAGCAAGCTGCTAGGCTAACCTGCTGAGTTGCTATGTCGCAACCGAGTGTTTGGATTTACTGGAGCTAACGTAGCTAGCTCATCCCAAACAAACTTTAATTCCGGAGAAAAATAAACACTAAAGGTGGGTATATTGTCATCCAACAGTATGTAGTGAGTGTTTGACAGCAGTTTGTGCATTAGCCAAACAGGCAAGATAACGTTGGCTAACATGTGCCTGCTTGTGTTTTATGTCAACGGTAAATCTGGCTTGCTAAGTTAGCATTCATGTTGTTGTTTGTGTCAGCTTGGTTGTTAATAGCAAGTAGCCCGACTGTAACCTGCACTGCAGTCAAAGACTTAACACTGACAGCACGTAGCCTCATCAGCTAGTGTTTCCAAGTGAGCATCATAGCCCATAGTTATTTTATCGACAGTACAACTTAAAGTTGAACTAAGTTTCCAAGTTAAAGTTATTTAGGTGATAACGTTTACCAATGCTGCTCTCAGTTTGTCATGGTCGTTAAGACAAACTCTACACATCCAGTATGTTGTCATAACGTTAGCTTTGCATATCGTCTTTCATACTTTATCTCACCACTGCTTGTCGCTTATTTGCATGTAAGACTAGGCGAAGTAATTATTTACGAGGCAACATGCTAACTGAAGAGACGATTATTTACAGATAGACCACGGCACATCTTCTTGAAGACCGGTTTATGTGACCGCTTAGTTTAAAGTTAAACTTTGGCTAATCGGTGTTGTCCGTCTGGTTAAAGTCCTTACTCCTTCTTTGCCCCACCCTGGGGTAATGGAAAACGCGTGTACTATAAATAATGGTACAATAGCTACTCCTAAATCTTGATTAGATTGCATCTATGAGGCGTGGTTTATTTAGTCCGCGGTTCCTAATGCGGGCTGATTTAATCACAGAAAATGTTGCGTTATTGAATTAATTGAGAAGGTAGGTTGAGAAGGCCCGCGACGCAGACACTGGCGTACACCTTGCTCCCAAGCTCATTTCTTATCTATAGGCTTTATGGGCTAATTCAGGCACAGGCTCATACACTCAGATACTGTCAGAGTGTATGACAGTATGTGATCAAAATTTCTTCTTGATCTAATGCAAAGTCTTGTTTCCACTGTAATTACTGTCAGAGCTGTAGGTGACAGAACCTTTATTACACTGTTTTGTCAGTAAAGGGCATTGTTAGGGAAAAGTGACTCCTGAAAACCAGATGTCTAACTTGATGAGAACCTCATCATCTCACCCTGTGTTAACCTTTCCAAATGTTACTCAGCCATTCACAGAGGTTGTTCAGCTGCAACCACAGGTTTTCTCGAATTATTATCATTATAAAATGTCAGTATGTAATTAACAGTGCCCTCTGATAAATCTCAAAACCCATGATGATGTAACACAGCTTGTAAAGCTTAGACATTTTTCAATCAGAAATGTCGCAAGAAATGCAGCAGATCATCACATTTGTGAAACAAACAACAACTATGTGTTGCTTATCAAAATAGTTGTCAGTTAATCTACTAATTGAGTTATTGTTGCAGCTCTAGATGTGTCCCAAAGAGTCTTACTGTGTTTCATTCCTCCTCTTTTTTTGAACTTCTTTTAATTATATTCCTATTTTGCCTCTCTGCTTGGCAAAAGGATGACCAAAAGTTATGTAAGTTTACAAGAAATTGAATCAGTTTTAAAAAGGAGTGGTTAGGCAATAGCAAGTTTGAGAGTTACTGCAGAGTATTTCTGGAGGAGACTTGGTCTCTCCAAGTGCCCTTAAGATCAAAAAATAGACCTGCACTTAAATCTATTTGCAGTTTAATTATCTATTTCAGCCTTCCTCTCTTTCTTTCTTCCGTCTCTTACACACACATACGCACACCACTTAAGCACATTGTTTAGCCTAGACACGCTTGACCTCTTCACTCTGCTTTGCTCTGTTGGGATGTCTGGTCTTGGCTTAAAGTGAGGAATGTAAAATGATTGCCAGAGAATTCAGACTTGGACTATGAGGAGTATGCTGTGCATTGCCTGTGGTGGCGTGTTTGGGGAAGTGCTCTCAGGATCATTACTATGGTGATTAAATAAATGTTAAACCAACCCAGATGGATGGGGCTAAATCAAACTCACAAGGGGTACTAGCCTTGGAGTATGAAAACAAAAGCGTTTCCGTGGATGCCTTACATAAATAGTCTTGCGTCCCTGGTACCCATGCCAAGCGGAAGAAAAACATGTTTATTTAACACTTCAGTGTTCATAATTCTCACATCTCCTGCTCCAGGTGTGTCATGCCTGTATGCTGCATGTATGAATTGGCTTGTCTGATTGTTCCAGCAGCCACCCAAGGGTGTGTTTTTTCTGTGCGTGGGGACATAGCCTAATTGTGGCAATTGTGCTGAGCAAGCCTGTTTCCTCACCTCTCTCATGCCTCACATTTTCCGTTGTTAGAGCCAGTAACCCTTAAACCCTTATTGCCAGCATAATCATGCACGCAAACACACTTGCATTTTTTAAACACACCTTCAGCCACTGTGGTCGCTCACTGCTGTGAGACTTGCTGCGTCATGGTTCCACAGAGGTTGTCAATGAGTGCAAGATGATGGGAGCGTTGGGGGCAGGTAGTCTGAACTGAAGGCTTGTGCAATCATAACAGTAATTGAGGTGGAAAGGTGTGAGCTGCAGTTCACATAAAAGAAGAAAACACCTGCTGGATGAAATAGCCCCTTGTAGCATCAGCTCAGACTTTCTGCGTCAGCAAGGCCGGGGTGTAATCAGATCAACACTCACTGTATTTCCCCTTTCAACCTCTCTTTAACTCTAGTAATGAACTGTGAGTGAATGTTAACCATTTGTCAAGGTTATTTTAACTGACATGCATTTCTTTTTCATATAGTCACACAAACTAGATGCAGAAGTAGATCCAGATTGAACTTGCATGAGTAGAGACTTTGACTGTTCAAATGAGGTGTATTTACATAGGCTTTCATCACCAGTGTCTCAGCATGTAAAGGTGCAGCACATCAAAAACATTTGACATTTAAATTATTTGCTCAAGGGCAGTTTGATGTGTGTTATTCATCCTTTTGCCTCAGATTTGGATGTTTTAGTTTGATTAAATGGAAATAAGTTTTCTTTTTTTAGGCACTCAGTTTGACTTTACTTAGTGGCTATTTGGTTACTTTTTAAAGGCTCTGCACACTGACACAGGTGTTTTAAATTCAGGCTAATTAGACCTCTTCTCAGGTCTGGTGGAGCCACACTAGGAACTACACAAGGTCACCAAAAGTTCATGTACTAATGAGGTACAACAAAGCAGGTGCAGCAAGATGAACAGGACAGTAAGGGAGATGTCAATCAAGGACACAGTCCTTAGAAGTGGAGTAATCAGGAAAATAAGTTAAAATACCTCTGCTGGGTATACCATAGTTTACCATAGGATTTTTGAGAGAAAATACATGTAACATTACAATTGGAAGCTCAAGTGGTCACCACTGATGTCACTGAAATGACAAGGGATCCCCATTGGTATGTCCAGATGAGCCCCTTTAAACTGATCAGATATGTCACGAGCAATTAAAGGTCCTGTTACATGTCTTAAAATTTCAGAAGGATTACAGGTTCAGTTCACTTCCCTCAGGGATCTAATAACCACATGGTATTTCTGCTATGTTGCAGCTACTGTTACAAACACACTTAACCAGTGTTTACGTAAATGTTTTCCCTTTACAGTCCTTCAGAGTGCTGATGTCTAAGCTGTTTGTATTATGTCTGCTTATTTCAAATCAGTTATTACATCAGCTTTTTTCAAAATTGCATAGTAATGCTTACACAAGCCTGAATAATGCACAGGGTTTTGATGACTCATAAGGGTAATTATCAAACTACAGTTGTTATCAAATCTTTCATGTCTTTATCAAAGCACAATAAAGATGGAGTTCATCAGTTCAATTGTACCTTCGTTAGTTCGTTATCATGTAATTTTTTAGTTTCATTACTACTACTAGGGTGACAGGCAGTCAACGATAACAGCCTTGGGTGCTGGCTGGCGCTCCTCCACTATAGAAATAGATCCGCTATGAAAGTTTAGTTATTTTATACTTTAAGCTATCAAGCCGAGTGTCACTTTGCACACTCTCATTTGCTTTACACTTTGCTTTCGATTATACTTGGTTAGAGACAACCACCACATTTCTTGTACTGTTCGAGGTAGGAGTGAGCAATATGGATGAAATCCTCTCTCCCAGTATATCTGTATTTTATATCCCCTTATCATAAACTGAAAGTAGATTTTCTGGAAAATCAGAGAAATTGTTTATGGAGAAAGATGGGAGGAGATGGCTTAGCAAAATAGCACAGCACAGTACAGCACAACACAACAGTATGGCATTTATTCTCATGGTATACAGTATACTGTCATATTGCCAACACTTAGTCCCATTTTACAGTACTTTAGCAGAGAAAATCAAAATGTATTATGTTAAGATTGTCAGAAAAGGTGCCTCAAAGTTTATGCTACTGTACAGACTGTACATTCAGCAAATCATTTCAAGGCCACAGCCACACTTGATTTAGTGACCATGCACTCACAATTTGTTACCCACAGTCAGAAAGGTTCTCCTATTTACATTCCACGCCAGGAATGTCTGCCCTGGATTTTCCACTGTTTGTGGGAAAATATGTCAGCAGAACTAGAGACCAGCAGGCTTTGCTATTGATGAGAGTGTTGATAATCTTGTTTGTTTCATGTTGAGTTGCTCCACTTCAGCTCCTTTCCATAGTGGAGATACAAGTCAGGAATAAATTCCATAAACTTCTTTTTCTTTTTTTACCCCCTTCTTAATAAAACAACTTTAGGTCATGCTTTGACTGCTTAAGACCACTTCATTTATCTAGCTGTGACTTATATTCAAGCTAATATTGTCTCATTCATCTCTCCACAGATGGCTGTGTCGGTGCGGGGCCTGTACTTTGTGGTGACCCTGTTTTTGGGTAGTTTCTTTGGGAGTGTCTTCATGCTGGGTCCAGTTCTGCCCCTCATGCTGCTGTCTCCGGCTTGGTACCGCTGGATCACGGATCGCGTCGTTGCTACCTGGCTCACCCTTCCTGTGGTGTGTACACCAGACTAGCCTTTACTTAGCCTACTTCTGTGGGTGCCAGATGGTCTCAAGTTACCTGGGTTGGACAGAGTCACGATAATCTGCGTCATCTCAGCCTTATTTATGCCTCCCTATTTAATCAGATTTTATTTTTGTCAGAAGTACACTTCATTTATTCAGATTGCCCTTGGGAACAATTATGCAGATCTTGTTTACAGTGACCCTATGAATTGATCGCCTTATTTATTTATTTTTGTCTGACTCTTTTTCTCTCTCTTAAATTCATCTCACCACCTTTCCTCTTCCCAGTCCCTCTTCTCTCCTTCTACATCCTTTTTCAAATTTATCAATCTTTTCTCTTTTTTTCTCTTTTCCCTTGATCTCACTTTTTCCCCCAATCTCACCCTCGCTGTTTTTTTCCATTCATCCTCCTCTTGCACTTTTATCTTTTATCCTCCATCCATCCCCACCACTCTCCCCTCTTTAGTCCTTGCTAGAGCTGGTATTTGGTGTGAAGGTGGTAATAACAGGTGATGGCTTCGTTCCTGGGGAGCGCAGTGTGATCATCATGAACCACCGTACGCGCCTGGACTGGATGTTCCTTTGGTGTTGTCTGCTCAGGTACAGCTACCTTCGTCTGGAGAAGATCTGCCTCAAGGCTGCCCTCAAAGCTGTGCCTGGCTTTGGTAGGTATACAGCTGGTGCCCTGCCCATACACACAGTCATGATATATGCTTTGCATGGCATTTCTTCAAATATATTATTGCAAAGCAGTTTACTTTTACGAGGAGGAGATAAAAATCATTTAAATGATGGAGACAGCTGAATCTGAATATGACAGAGGAACCTTATAATGCAAATTCAGAGCAATAGAGTGGTATGAAAATGCAAGACCGTTAAATATAACCAAAGAAAATAAGCATTTTTTTCTGCAAGAGAAGATTTCCAGAGGCAGATTATTACAGAGCACAGGTACAAAAAAGGCCCAGTCTCAGATCTCACAAGGACGTTTCCTGAGAAACATTGTTTTCTGCCTGCTTTGAGAATCAGTTGCACATGAGAAGTAATCAGTTACATATGTAAAGACTTTGTACATGTTTTCCAGGCTGGGCGATGCAGGTGGCCTGCTTCGTTTTTATTCAGCGTCGTTGGGAGGAGGACAAGAAGCACTTGGAGAACATGCTGGACTACTTCTGTGACATCAGAGAGCCTCTGCAGCTGCTGCTGTTCCCGGAGGGCACAGACCTCACTGGTGAGAAATACAGAATGCATTACTCCATCCATTCATGCGACAGTTTGCCCACATTTCAGTTGTTATTCTCAGTATGTATTTGCCCACCAACCAGTTTCCAGAGTTCGCTGCAGCCCTACACCTGTCTTACGCCTTTGCACTGACACTGTTATGCAAACACAATTTCAGAGTGATAAGGCATAGCCAAATCCCTTGACGCACACACCACACAGTCATTTCTGTAAGAATGCTCTGATCTTTCAATCCACGCAACAGTGACACCAGTGTCTAAAGCCCTTTCGGATCACAATTAAGCCAGTCAAAGTCCCGAGTAGCTTTACTAGGGGAAGCTTAACTTCTCTTTACATATCATGATGTCATGAGGGGTCCAGTGTAGTTACATCATAATTGGCCAGGAGCTTTTCAGGCTTTAAAGATTGTTTCACTTTTGATGTTGTGTTGGCACCTGTGTACCAGTCTGCATTTAATCCTCTTAAACCTCAAGGCTTAATTTGACGCAAGAAACAAGAGGATGTATACAGTATGTTCCTGACGTCTTATGCAGACGTTGTCCTGTTCTTTACTTAGTCTAGAGACACACATACAGACCTCCATCTACAGCATCATGTTTCGGATGCCCTTAAGACCTTCGACAAATTAACCCTTTATGAAGCTTGTGGAGCTAGTGTGAACTGACTGAAAGGTTGTATAAAAATGACAAGTTAGATAGTTGTTCCCCCTGGGGAGAGCAGAGACCTGATCAGCACAGATCTGTCCATAGTTCTTTTGTACTACAAGTCTGTCCAAAGGAGCCACTTGTTACATAATATGACTAATGAGTCATGCTATAGTTTACATGTTCCTGTAACAAGTTCCTGAGGAATGTTTGGTTAATAAACACTCATCTTTCCTGTGTTTATGTACCCCTCTTGTTTTTGCAAATGTGTTAGCATTTGTCACTGGAGGATGTACTTCATAAATGTAGTCATATCCTGTAACCAGCATCATTATTATTATTGCTGCTATTTTTATAAGGCTATACTGTTATTTTTGCTATTTATTATTCTGTGTCTCATGCAGAAAATACAAGAGCAAGGAGTGATGCGTTTGCTGCCCAGAACAACTTGCCAAAATTTGACTATGTGCTGCATCCCCGAACCACTGGATTCACCTTTATCGTGGACAGACTACGAAAAGGTTAGCTGTGATCCACATCAACAGTTTCTGCAATTGTGTAATGTTTACATTAAACATGGCAGTGGTCTACTTATAAATCTGCCAAAAATATTGTGGATGGTTGGCAGTCAAACAGCAAACATGTACAATGTGTTAACTCATTTACAGAATTAGCATTATTTGGCTGCTAGGAAAGTAAATAGGACACAAAGCCTGCCATTATTATGGAAATATTTTATCAACAGTGGAAAATGACATGCTGCCATGATGACTGTAGTTATTCCACTGAGACTGTTTGTAAAAGAGGGATCATACCTGTTATTCGTCAGAGTTTTAGACCTATGTTTCATCCTGCTGCCAGCCATTACAACACCCCCAAGATTCTCATGTTTCCCTATGAGCTAATTCTGGCAGCTCTCCAGAGTTCTTAAATACCACCTCTGGCCCTGCCGTCTCACCCACACCCACCCTGGATGCTGAGCTTGGCACTAACTCTCCAAGCAGGTGTTGTGAATCAGTGTGATGTCATCAGACTAATTCTCCTCACCCTCTCCCTGCACCACTGACAGACATGCTGTGCATGTTGTCTTTGTCCAAGTCCGCTGTGCCCCTCTGAGCTCTATTTTTACTGTGGTAGAGCTGAGCTGTACAGGAGCAGGCACTGGCAGGTGTCATCCTGTCCACTTGATATTTCATTCAACTCACCCTGTGTGTCGTAAGGGCACTGTAGTTCACTGATGATGGTATAGAGCTCATGGTGGTTTTGAAGGCAGAGAGAGGCTAAAGCTCTAAGCCCCTGGATAATTAGAGGTACATATGTACTTGAGTTAAGAGCTGGGATTTTGAAGGGTGTGTAACACGGTTTGAATAACCAGTGTGGATGTGGAAAAGGGATAATATTAAGTATTCCTGTAGGGTCATGTCTGGAATTTCAGTTTACATTGAGTCGGGACTGTTGAGTAGTTTTGACTATTGAAAGTGAAGTTGTTTTTTATATTGTTTAAAGTTGATATTTTTGGAGTATAAATCATGTCTTGCTTTTCTCTCATCAAACAATTATGTTATTTACAATTGATCATTTAAAAATGATGTCCCTTTTCCTAGGAGACAACCTGGATGCCGTCCATGACATTACAGTGGCCTACCCCAAGAACATCCCTCAAACAGAACGCCACCTCATCCTGGGGCTTTTCCCGCGTGAGATCCACTTCCACGTCCGCCGCTACCCAGTGTCCTCCCTGCCCTCCTCCTCCTCAGACCTAGAGTCCTGGTGTCGAGATCGCTGGGCCGAGAAGGAGGTCCGTCTCCGTGACTTCTACTCAAGCCAGCCCCGGGGCTTCGACAGGGACGGTGTTGCACGTGTTCCACCTTGTAAGTCAGAGCTGCGAGTGGCTCTGATCAAAGCCGCCTCACTGCTGTATTGGAGCAGCTTCATTGCTCTGTGCTTCACTGGCCTGTGGCTGTGGGCCCCGTTCAGGCTCTATTTCCTGGTCATGGTTGGAGTGTATATGGCTCAGCAGAAGCTGGTTGGGGGACTAGAGCTGCTGGAGTTGGCCTGCCATCGATACTGGAAGTCGATGGCTGCTGACGTGGGTGACAAGAATAAGGTGCTGGATGGGAAGATGCAGTGAGGATGGAAGACAGGGTTGACTGGACAATGACATGTTATCACCCATGCTCAGCAAGAACACTGAGGACTTGTCTTGGCCTGTTCAGTCCAGAGGGCTAGTGGATCCCTTGGAGGGACCCAGAGCTCCATGCCTTAGAAAGGGAGTAGTAATGAGTGCACCTCCTGACGATATGCATGGCTTCAGTGGAGAGGGCTTACCTTTTGGGGAAAAAAAAATATGAGGAATGTTATGAACATTTTGTTGTCTCTTGGGTTCAAGGAATTCATCATACACGATGTGTCACCCGCCCTGTATTTCTCTCCTTGTATAATTACGGTTTATTAGCTTGCTGTCAGTGCATTTTATTCGTTTTATGTTGTTTGTTATGGTTGTTCACAACCTCAGTCTGTCATGAGACAATGCTGTTAGTATTTTTTATACTGTTGCCATGTCCTTGAAACTGGTTTTATTGTATGCTATGTTGCCATTGGTTTTATATCAGTGTCATAAATTATGGAGCAGAGCCATAGTACAGACCACCTGTACATATGATGACTTGACTCTAACCAATATTCAAAGCAGCACTGTAGGTAGCTGGATTACACTGATGGGACTAGTTAAATGAATCAGTTCCCAATAACAGTCTCGTGCAAGGAAACAAAAGAACAGGTGTAATTCCCAGAGAATTATTAAGGAGTATGCAGGTATATATGTATCATTGTTTACCTTTATTGGGTATGATTACCCTTTTATACAAACTGGGGAATTAACTTTTCCCAGTTAGTCCTTAGACACAACTTGTGTGATGTTTATTACCGTATAGGTCTTGAAACATAAAATATGTTATTCTGCTTGTTTGCTCAAGTAGCTTTTGCACATAAAAGCCAAAGGTGAGAAAAGCAGACGTGACGTAAAAAAGTAACCAAACAGAGGAAAGAGTAGCTTCACCCACAGCTGGCATGGTTGTCTGCGGAGACAATGCTTGTAATCATCAGCTCATCAAGATCAAAGATCTGACTGAGATCTTATGTCAGGATAACTGTGGAAGCAGATGAGCTTTGTGCCCTTTCTGGGAATGAAGGGATGCCTTGTAGAGGCAGGATGTGTTTGGTGCTGGGGTGGAAGAATGTCCTGTTGGGACAACATTACCCCTTGATGTGCAGGGTGGCACAGAGGACCAGACTTGGAGTGGAAAACTGGCCCTGAACTCAACCTAATCCAAAAAAGCCCTGTAATGCCCACCTCTGCCTGTGTCACTCTCTAGAGGACTGGCATTGATGCGCCTGCTAAACTCAATTAGCAAGTGACAGCTGAGAAAGCTACTCCAATTGTGCCAAAAAAGGACAGAAATTGAAACAAGATTGAAACATTTGTGTCTCGGACGATCTCTAGCAGTTTCAGTAACACTGTGCAGTGTGTGATCTAGCTGACCACTTGTTTGTTTGACCAACCCTGTTTTGTGAGATAAATGTCTTTCATCGTTGACCGCACAATAGAAAGTTGACTGTTTATATAAATCTGAAGCTCCTGTAGTTCAAGTGTAAAGGGGCTGTTTCTAGTCACTGTGATCAGCTGTGTTGACAATTTTTTATCATCAGCATGTTGTAGTTTACCAAACATGGTACTATATCCATTTCCTCCACTCATTTAAAACTCCCGAACCAGCTAGAATCTTACATGTATTACTCGTTCACTTGTGCTGTTTTGTGTTGCTCATTTTACAATCACTCGCTGATGCTGGACCTCTTTAAAGTCACTGTCCTCAGGTAAACACAGTGGACACTGTTACAAGTCAGTCTCTTAAAGGAAGAAATATATATCTGAATAAATATACTATACCAACTCATTCACGTTTCCATACATTCTTCTTTCAAGTTTTATGGTTAACTTAGAACATGTTTTTTCTGCTGCACCCTGTCAACTCATTTGATCTTTGGGTGATGTAATAGCTCCTGTCATGAGATTGACAGTATCATCAGTTGCCAACTTTATAGCGTGATGTTACTGCATTGCGTAGGAATTGTGACAGTAGGTTTTCCTGTTTTCACACTGACTGTTTAAATTGCTGCAGGGCATCTTGTGCATTGTCTCGGCGGCGCTTTAATATAGACCGCACTGTAACAATCACTACACCGCAGCGAATGAATCAACAAGACCTTGAACGCTCGCGTTACACAACACCAGGGCTGTAGTTTGCCTTGCGTGTTTTGTACACACATACATTCTAGTCCACCATAGACAACCAAAAAGGTCACGAGCTTTGAAGGTGAAGTGCAGTCACCATAGTAACTAATGTTGACTCCCCTGTCTCCTAGCAACGGGATGTGGAGTGATGTCAATGGAAAGCATGCTATTTTCTCCTGCTGACAGAATGATGTCACTCCTTTGTGTGCGTGAAGAGAGAGTGGTGGAAAGTGAGAAGTTTATTTCTATATTCTATATCGCCCCGCTCTCCTGAGGGGATAGAGGGAGTGGGTGTGATGCTGACATCCCGTGGAATCAAAGAAAGACAAAAGGGCGAGGATAAACTAAAATAGCTGTCTGGGGATGATGAATCACAGGCCAATTAAGGGTGCAATTATGCTCCAGGTTCTTTTTTTGGTCCCTTCTTAGCCCTGTCAAATCAACCTCTGCATCTGAATATAACTTCAGATTCACTCTGATGGGTTTGACAGTGGGTGGAAGGAAGACGGATGATACACACAGGCTCCATCATTCTGCATGAGACACATGAGAGCATCACTTCAGTAGTGTCTTTTTTTCCTATTATTAGATTTGTTCCTACTGACTCTTAGTAATAGAATAGTCCAATGACTGTAGAGGAGCCTGAGGTTAGAGCCTTGAGGGAATCTCAGTGTCTCTAAGTCCTGCCCAAGAGCACTGTGGAAGTCTCTGGGGGGCAGTGGAATAACAGCTCTCTCTGTGAACACACACACACGCACATAAAGACTATGTCACATCTAGATTTGTGCCATGTCTTTCCAATTGCATGCAGACTAATAGGATCAACAAGGCAGTGTAATTATCCTTATCTGGCCAGATGGCTTTTTCAATAAAGATGGCAGACAATCCTGAGGTTACACAGGGACAAAGTCAAAGACTCCTATGAATTATAAAGCAGGACAGTCAGTTCTCTGGAGATGGAGCCTCCCTTTTTGCCTCAAGTCATGTCCGGCATTTAAATGGCACTAGATATGGTCATAAAACCATCAGTCTTCTCAATCCATTAATGCTTTGGATCCCTCAAGAAAAGAAAACAAGCAACTGCAGTGGATACAAAAATAGACCAGAACAGTTTGTTGTGTTCAACAACCTTAATTAATATTTGTGTGAGCTAAGTTTGGTGCCGCGTGCTCAGTGCGGGGGCGCCTCCAGGAGTGACCGCAGAGAAGCAGACCTGTTGTCGATTCCACCGCTGTGACACAGACCCCCTCACACAGACACACCAACAAAGAAGCCTTCCAACAGGATCAGAGCTATAAATAACTCTACGGCAGCACCGCAATATCAGTGGGTGGATTAGGGCTGAATCGTCACCGCCTATTTATAAACCCGAAATGCAGTCAAACCTCTGCATCGTGGGTGATTCACAGTGAGTACTGAATAGGTGGGATTAAGCAGGATTTATAGTCTTGGTGTGGTATGTTTTTGGTCACAAATCTTTGCTTTTCTCTTTCACCTTTTCCCCTATTGACTCACTCAGTTATTTGCCTTTTTTGGGCACATATATAACCTTAAACAATTCAGTAGCGTTTCATTCTTCTTCTCTGTTCCAGGGAGTAACATCACTAACATGTATTTCTAGCCTGCAGTGAAGCTCTACAGACCACGCCAAGCAGGCTAACGTCAGAGGCAGGCGAGGGACTCAGCATCATGCTTCCAAGGGAAAACATCATCCTGTTACTCAGTATTCTGCTGCCACCTGCAGGTCCAAAGCTTTGGTTATCCTCCCCTCACCAAGATCCCTTTATGGAAGTGAACATGGAGACGAAAACATGTACTGAGCTATGAAACAAGCGCAGACACGACAGGATAATTCAACCCAGCAAGACTATATCTTTATTTAGAAATCACATCAGAGAAAATCTTGCTATTGCCATACAAGAAAACTTTTTTTTTCAAACCTCCAATCAGGAAAAAATACAGTAAGATAAATGTATCAGTCAATAAAATAATAACAATAATAATATAGAGTAAAGCAAATAAAAACAGTTGGCCTATCAATAAAATGCTAAAAGTGAACAATAAATGATAACTATATTGTCTTGGCCACTGTACACTGCACTGACTTGGGAATAAAGATGGTGTCAGTTTCCTGAATATATTTTATTTTTTTTTTTTTTTTTGTAGAACTTGCTCTGTCTTTGCACGACCTTGTAAAGGCGAGAAAAAACATTAACAGTGTCACTTGTGAAGGCTGGACCGTTCTGGTAATGCCTGCAGGCATTCACCCCCTGAAATGGCACCATGTTGCACCAGGGCCATGATGCTATGCTGCAACCCAGTCCAAAAATAACCTAGAATGTCATAAAAATTTAGATTTTCTTTGAAACAATTTGACAATATAAAATAGAGGCTCTGGCCTAGTCAGAGACACAGGCTTGTATTTAAAGACAAATTACTCCATTAAAGCTTGTCTGGCTTTGTGTTGGAAGGAACAAGTAATCTTAGGACCAAATGTGCCCTAAGCCCAGAATTATAAAAAGAGAAAGGGTCACTATCTCAAGAGTAATTTGGCCCCAGCGGTTCAGCCTCAGCATTCAACATTAATTTAAATGAATACAGTTTAACACCGATCAAATATTTGGTTTGCTGTTTTTTCCAATGCTGTGCTGTGTTACAGAAAAGAGAGTCTGCTAAACTGTGTCGTGGTTCAAGACGCTCCCTCAGAGGCTCTGTTAGCTCATCCCCTCCCCGACTGTCACCCATCTCATTCTGAACGCCTGTGTGACCCATCCTCCCATAATCCTGTCCTTAAGCCAGCAGGCATCCAGAGAATGTCTCCATCGCGCCTAAGACACATCCCCTCCTCCGTCATACTGAAAGACACATGGCTGGAAGGTACGTGCTCCTGACATATCACCAGAATGACATGTTGGCTTTTCACACGGCACACGCACGCACGCACACACGCACACACACGGCACAGAATCCATGGTAACAGATGCTGATTGGTAGAACTGTGTAGGATTCATTCCAGGATTTTCTACTGTACAGGAGCTCACTTCCACACTATGAACTGCAAGAATGGGGACAATTAAGCCACTTTGTATACAATTCCAAAAAATGTCATGTCAATCAAAACAACTGCACATCGTGTGAGCCAAATCTAAATAAAACAGCTATTATCATCATCATCATCAAACACAACAATGAATACTTAAATATGACATCAATCTGTGCGGTCCTTACGGATTCATTTGGATGAGAACAGAGATTTGAAACACTACTACAATCATTACACTACCAGCTAATAAAAGGTAAATGATATTGAAATTACAACTATCATTGTCTGAATTTGTGTTCAGGGCTCACCAGTGACAAATACACAGAGACAAAGTTCACAACACAGAAGCACAACCCCACAAAAGTAATATGTAGAGTGACACCTGCACTGGTTAACATTGCTGTGTAGACTGGGCTGGTTGTTTTACCCATGTCTGGGTGGTGAACATACTCAGCTCTACTGACTAAATAAACAGAACAACCAGGTGATGTTTCTTTTTTTTTAATGTGGCTGACTTTGTCTATTATCATGCATGTGTTTTAACTACCATACGAAAAAGTGTGGAGCATGCCTTGTGCGGAGATGATGAAAATTCTGTGCATGAACACTTAAACAAGTGAAGTTACAACTCCTAAAACAGTGTCCCCAGCTGTTCTGGGGAAGGGGGTGGTGGGTGGGGTACCCTGTGACACATAAATCAGGGAGTATTTTGGGGAAGCCTATTCAGCAAGAACAGATCCAGCAAACCAATCTTCTAATCAGCAGAGGTCAAAGGTCACAGGCCAGAGACAGGGATAAGGTGAGGGTGAGAGTGAGGGAGGGCGGGGTCAGCCAGAACTTCACTGACCACTAAGTCTGCAGGTGGTGGTACGCAGCACAGAGGCGAGAGGATAAAGGAGGAGGGAAAGGAGGACACAGGAGTGAGCCTTCCCACGTAAAGTTAATCCAACTTTGGGGGGGGGGGGGAGCTCACGAGTTGTCTGAGGGGACGTGCTCTTCAAAGCCCTCGCTCTCCCTAACCAGTGCCCTCTCCAGGATGACACGTCCCTCCTTGTACCGCTGACTGTCCTCGGTGGCAAACTCATAGATCCAGCCCAGCTTGCTGTTGCAGTTCTTGCAGCTCACGTCTCTCACCATGTGCCTCCCGGTGAGCATCACTCTGTCCTGTACCTCGCTGTACTGCAGGTTCACCACCTACGGGGTTGAGACACAAGCGTGCACACAATTGTTTCAAGCAGGGATTTAGATGCTGAATTTGCGTATCCTGTCTGATTCAGGAGATCATGATCCTTCCTCGCTTCATGGCTTTCACCATACCTTATTGAAGAGGAAAGCTCTGCCCGTGGCTCCCGTGAAACGTGTCGAGATAAGCTCAGACCGATTAGTCAGGATGGTGTCACAATTGGCGCAGGAGAAGAGGCGTGTTCCGCCAATGTGGTCCAAGAAGATACGTCCCATTGTGAAATCTTTGGGAATGACTCAACTACAGTAGGAGAAAACAACAAGTAAACAGCAAACTATTTATTGTCAGAAAGTGGACAAAAAACAGAACTTGAACACAACACAATACCCTGGAGTTGAGCAACATGCCAGTTTATACCACAAGCCATATAAATATGAGAACTGTAGGGGGTTTTGTCACACAATGGCAGCCATTCCTTTAACAATGCAATGTTGAGGTTATCGTGAGCTATGTGCAGGACTGTTTCATGGTGACTTTTTTGTCACATGGGGTTATGGTGAAGACACCCAGTTACACAGGCCACAGTATCTAGAGGTGCTAAGTCAAAGGCAGCTGGGTTCAGTTTGAGTAACCGCAATGAAATAAGGAACAAGTGAAGTTATTTCAGCTGTCGGTCTATCTTTTGTTTGCTTGCTCCTCTCTTTTTTGTGCTCCTTTATCTCACAGCCATTTACCTCTCACAAGGTGAGGCTTTCATTTGCATTTTGGATGCATAAATAGGTTTTAAAGTATATTAGCATCAATATTAAGAGGTGCGCTTGATTTGTCAAATCATTTAATTCATTGGACTAACCAAAACAGATATTCCTATCTGGTTATTCTATCCAAAATAAAGTTACAATCATGATAAATAGATAAATATCACCATTGTTCAGTCACTTTTAACATTTTTTACTAATAGCAGCTCTTTATTATATTAACTAAATGTCCTGTCTTTCAGTCAGTCCTGGTGCAGGTTGACTTTTGAGCACTGTTCCTCTCTTGCAATGGACTGTCCTCATGGCTGTCTTTGCCATTATATTATTAATTATTTTTAAACGTCAAGTGTTTGCCACCAATGCAGCAATAATATTAATGTCAAGCAACAATATCTGACATCTTAAATAATTTGCAAGGCAACATATTCCAATGTAGAAAGACACAGATATATAATAACTTTTATGTCGAGTGTCTCAACAAAAAATCGAACAATGTGAGCTAAAATTGGTGTTTACTGAGTTGTATTTTGAGGTGTTCCTGCTACCTCCCACTGCCACAGTGGCTCTTATCTCAACAAGTACTTCTTGTTCCTGACTGGCTTGTCATGATTAATGCTGACTGTAGATGGCAGCTTTGAATGGTGCTGGAAATAAAAACCAATACGACGAAAACCAAAATACACGAACATTCTTGACTAAGCGATAAAAACAGAACACATTAGCCGGTTTTCATTGTGGTTTCGGGTATTCTGGCTGAGTGGCGTCGTTTTAACTTAAGAAGCTAACGTTAGGTTAGCCGCTCAGCTAACAGCGACAACGATAACAGGCTAGAAACAAGATAACAACAACAAAATGTTAGCTACAACTGACGGCTTCCTACCGTTTCAGATTTGTTTCAGTGGCACAAAATGTCCCCACCAGCGACGATGTCACCGATATTTGAGGTGTATTTTTTAGACGCACATCAGTTGTTTGTTCCGTCGTCGTCGTGGCTTTGTTGTTCTTTTTCAGCTGTTCCTGTCTGCGATGCGCTCACAGCTAGTATCAACATCCGGTCATGGCGGAACCACCGGAGTTCCACCAGGGGTCAGCAGAGCCGCGCAAAACCTGGACATGGGCGAATATGGTTGCGAATATACAAACGAAAAGTGAGTATCTTCAGTGGTGGAAAGTAACTAAGTACATTTACTCAAGCACTGTGCTTGTACAATTTTGAAACGTCCAGTTTTGACGCACTTGTACTTGTCTTGAGTGTTTCCACTTTATGCCTATTTTCACTTCCACTCCACTACATTTCAGTGGAAGATATTGTACTTTCTTGACCTCTACATTTACTTGATAGCTTTAGCTTCTAGTAACCTTTAAGATGAAGAGTAGCAATGGATAATACAACAAGCTTTTAACACATTGTTACAGATTAAAACGGTGGTTTCCAACCTTTTTGACCTCTGATATCTGACAAAAAGCAGTGCAGTCACATTTCAGATGTCTGAGTTGTTAACAGTTTCACCAAACAGTGATTCCTCCCTCTAAACCTCCCACAAGGTTTCATTTCCAATACCTCAACAAAAATCAAAGATTAGAGAAGAAAGTCTTAAAACTGAAAACAGGCTTGTGTATCAGAACTTTGTTTATTCTTCTTCCTTTTCCCATTAATCATCTCAGTACTTCTCAGATTTATCTGTTGTCCCTGTAAATAAAATTTTTATACAAAGTAGTTCAAACTAGCTCCACCTTCAGCAGCTACAACAATAACATGCTGCTCACACACTGATGCATTGGCATTAATCATCTGTCTGAGGGACCAAACCAGTACTTTTACTTTAATGGTTTAATTAAATTTTGCTGCTAAAATTAAAGTCTTTTCACAATATTCTCTCTTAGTAAGAAAAAGAAGGACTACAACTTTACACTATACCAGCCTGATTTGTCTAACTCACTGCTGAAACCCCTCAGATAAATGTTGGAATGCATTTCGTCCCCCAACACTCACACTGAAAGTGTATTAGAAGACTACAGCAACACATACTCAGACATTTGCTGAATTACCAACCAGCCAGCCACTGAAATGATGGACAAGACAGAGAAACAATAGTAGTCTTATGTAGCAGTTTAGCGGGACAGCAGCCTCATGGATAAAGAATATGAGAACCTGCATTTTAGTGCAGAATCTTCAAACTCGTAGTCTCCTAGTAGGAATACACAGACAAATAAAAGGAAAAACCCACATAATATAATGCTCCTTAGAAAGGTGTTGGGCCACCATAACATTTTGATGCAATGTATCAAAACCTTATAAACCATAAAAATCTTCTGTTAACTCTACAACATCTAGATAACTTATTGTTTTACTCTCTCTTGATTCCAAGGGTCAGGCTATCTGCAAAGCCAATCTAAGGGCAAACTCATAAAGTATTTAGCAATCTAATCATATCTCATCACATCTCCAAAACTGAACCTGTCTAGTTTCACTCAATTACTGGTTGTTAACGTACTCTTATGTAACCCTGAAGAAACATATGAAACACCTGGTAGTTACATTTATCATCACAAGCTAGGAACTGTCTTCTTAATGTGTGCTCAGTAAAGCACTCGCATAGCTTTAAATGACAGAGCAGTGTATTCAACATGATTAAAATGAAATTGTGTGACTACACGTATAGTTATTTCAGTGCGTAGTTGTGTCAGTTTTATTATTACTGTACTTTAACATGGAAAACACCCTCTAAAAGCCGGAAAACTTAGATTTTAAACCCTGATTAAGACACAGAATATTTATGGTTGTTTGAGCTTTTACACCCTAATGAGTTTTATTGAGAACCAGAAATGTATTCATTTCCCTGGAAAATCACTCTGGTTACTATCACTGTGTCCATAAACTCTGTCCTGTTTGTTGAAATGATGGAGCAGCTTCAAAATGTGACTCTTTATTATGTCAAATCGCTCAGCTTTATCCCTCTTAGTTGAATATTTAGGTGATATTCATGTGGTCAAAACACAGTTCTGAGATAACAGCAAAAACATTTTTGATTTACAGTGTTTTCAAACCAAATGATACAAAAGATAAAGAGAAAACAGAAAAACTAGGGAACTGATGTCTCATTGGATGGGATTGTTAAAGGTTTCTGTTCAATCAGTGTCTACACTAATATGCTAATTATTTACATACAGTGACATTTGATTGCATTTTTGACTCAGTATTGTCAAAATACATAACAAAATATGATACTCGTGAATTATGAAGGATTGTGTCAAGAAGGATGTGGAGGAAGGACTGTGATTATTGTCAGGATTTATTGGTGATAAAATGTCATGGTCACAGCCATAAATGTAGCTTAACATTGTGCTGACCCTCCTCTAAGTGTCCATTTGGTCTGTTACAAAACATGAGGATACTCTTGAGGTGACACAGCTATTCACTGATGCACAGATATGGAGGAGGAGGTATGACTTGTAATTTGGCCGATTGTTATCCAGATCAACTGATAAAAGGAAGATATGACTGAGAATAAAAGAGAGTGGGTGAGAAAAAAATAGCAGGAATGACCATCATTCTTTTTGCTTGAAGAGTGGTTTTCCTCTTCTTTTCCCCTCTTTTTTCTCCCCTTTTTAAAACTTTGCCCTCTTGGGAACTCTTTTCCTTCTCTGCACCTTTTACAGGTACGGTATACTTTTACAGTCAGTGAGAGCTTACAGTCATTCTTTCTGAGGCTGAGGGAAAAAAAGAGGAGGGCATTACACAAACCCCTCAGTGTGGAAGGCACTCAGTATCTCACCACATCATGACTACTAGATCTGCGCTCCTGATTCTGGCAGCCCTCGTTGGATCCTGCGCTCAGTTTACAGGTAAAGTACAGCCCATGATTATATGTTCGCAATTAGTTTGACAAATTGAATGTGTTGCATTAGTTGTTGCAGCCAGGGACCTTTAAAATTGAAAACCAGCCTGTGTCTTTGAAGTCTTGTTGTAGCCATGTTCACATTGGTCGATGCATGTTGAGGCTAATTTAGCACACATGAGCCTTTTACCAAAACATGGATGAGAATAGTTTACACATATAACATATTATGATGTAGTTGTATGTAGCTATACATGTACTACTTATGCACTAATAATTAATGCATTAATGCACAGCATTTGTCAATAAGGGGGACTTACAATAGGGACTTAATGAGTGACCCATGTAAGATACATGGTTTTTGCTGATGATTTGTGCAGTACAAAGAAGGTTTCCATTGTCTCTGTTAGTTAGATATAAATCTCCACTGTGCACAGAGGACTTTGGGCCGCAAATACAAAAAGAGTAAACCACGCAGAAACTTTATTACACCACAGTTTATTTCACAGACTTATGCTGCACACAATAAGGAAAAGTAAAATTGTAACCTACTAGTAAACTGTAAGAAACATGACAACACCATCTTTATAGAATAAATCCTGGCATCGTTTAACAAAGAAAATGAGCCATTTTATACACTAATTTACAATTTTAGGGGGAAAGTGCAGTATATTCTCAAGTTTTTACACTCAATTAAATTTTTTTTTTTTTCAAAAGTACCTTCTTACTTTTTGACTCAGTGTCTCTTCTGTGAGTTCATTTAGGTACTGAGTTGGTTTTGTTTGTTTCTCATGTCAAATTTAGACACTGTCTACACTGATGTAAGAGAAAATGAACTGTTAACAGAAACATCAGAGGAGGTAATATACTGTCAGTTATTACACTTTCAAATTAGAGCACGTATCAGTCATTTACTTTATATAGATACTGTGAAAAGTCTGACGAACTGTATTTCTATCACAGACAGAAAGTTACATGCCAATACTTTGCTCACCAGTACCTGGCCCCTTGTCTCCATCCTCCTCAGGTAGGCATTTTCTACCACTGATCTGAATCAATCAGAGTGATTTCTGTGATTACACATAAAGATCAGGCCTCTAACTTACTTCAGTTTAAGCCAAATTATCTAAAATACACAGCATTGTTGTATCATAACGCTCCTCACTATTTAGTCCCCTTGTTTTCTCACCATCAGTTGATGCTCTCAGACCTGCTGATGTCTCAGCTGTTTACACCTTGGGAGTACCACTCTCACACAGGTAAGAGCCGAGAATAAAATGCACAAAAATCATTGGAAGCAACATATAGAGTGTTTTCCAGACCTTCTTTAAATCTGGAGCTTTAAACCTATACCAACCCCAATTGTATCTAACATTCTGTATTTCCTCGTCATCAGGGATGAAGCATCCAGAGTGGTCAGCAGACTAACTGGTAAGTCTGTAAATTCTCACCCACTGCACTTTCTCAATTTTGATTTATTTAGTTTTCTAATTATATTCCCAGGCATAGTCCTGGTCGTTGATTTAGTTCTACAGTAATCTTGCTCTGTCACTAATTAATTTTGAGTGGATTTAAGCTAAAAGTCATAACCATGTCACAGGAAATACCAGATACAGAGCACTTTGATGAATAAGTCCTGTGAACAATAATCTTATAGTTTAGTCGTTTATCTGTAAGGATAAGACAGTGGATCATAAACACAGGTTGTTGACCCTCATGAAACTAAGCAAACTCTTTTACCTCATAATCTACCTAATCCACTGTCTGATTGTATTATGAGGAATTAGACTGTAGACTGTACTGTAGATTTACTAGAGCTTTTATGATCGTGTCTGTGTCTTCACTAGAATTGCTGTCTATGTTTAACCCTGAAATGATCACTCAACATGTGGATCAGACTTCTCTGCAGCCCAGGTAATACACACATCCAAATAATGCACACATGTGCTGTCACACACATAAATTCTGTTTAATGAGATTGCTGTCCTTGAGTTATATAAGAAGGTTTGTGTTGCAGGAGTTTGCTGGAGGAAGCTGAGGAACTGTCTCTGTCCCTGTCACACCAGGTGCACATTAACCCTCTCTTAACAGTTTTGATATATTTTAAACATTTTATTATCAGTGTAGAGAAATCAACTGAGCAAGTTTACCCACTGTAAATATGAAGAATTAAAAAATCAAGAATAAATTTGTCACCATGATACTTAACTTACTCTCCTAGGACAGATCTGACAATATTTGGGAGGACAAGCAAATACAACAAGACTGCTGGTTGCTCTGGCCTAAGAAATAGTCCCCGAAAACCTTAACTTGTCTGTTTTACATTTCAGTTTTACAAACACACAAATTTCCAAAAATGTCAAACTGTTCCTTTCCTGTCACCTTTAAACAAATGTCATTTCACGGCAGTGACAGAAAAACAATAATCTGGTAATTGTTTAACTTGCTAGCTTTTCCTGAGCCTTTACCCACATCTGAGACATCACAGTAGACAGAATTTGCTCACTTTTGCTCTTATATCTCATATCCTTCATATCTTCTTGTAGGTCTCAGACTGGAAGTTTGTGCTGCTGTTTGTCCCGGCAGATTCCATGTGTGCTTGTTCACCACATGTAAGATACAGAATTCATACAGAATCATGTTATTACACGTGTTTGGTTTTGTGAAGGATTATAAGATTGTGTAACTTTTTCTTTGTGCCTCAGGTTGCTGCAGATGTTAAAGCTGCTGTGCAGGATGTGGAAATGGCTCTGCAGATTTTGCATGAAAGGGTATGATTCTTATTGTTGACTAGAATTTGGCCATGAATAAATACAAATGGAAAAAAAAACTTTAATATGCTTGGTGTATGTTTACAGTTGCATCGCACTTTAGTTCATGTTGCAGTTTGGAGCGCATATCATCAGCAGGACAAGTGAGTGTTTTAACTTTTTTGTCATAAAAAACAATTTAATACACACATATATGTAGCCTGTAGTGTTATGATCTTGCGCATTATAAAAGCCACATTACAGTGATGTGCTTCTGTTGTACTTTGTAGCAGGTGTGAGTGTATGAGAGATGACGGCATAAACCAACGCCTACGCAAAGCAGCTCTCCTAAAAACACTGCAGGTAAATATAAAAATAAAGTGCTAACAGTGTGCTTCTTGCTCATGTTCATCTGAGCCATATTTGCCTTACTTGACAATTATCCATTTGTCTTATCCTCAGGACTCTCTAAGTCATGTCTTGAAAAAGCCAAGGTGGCACAGCAAAAGTGCAGACTTCACTGCCATGCTACAGTCTGCCCCAGTTATCCTTGAACCCAGCTCAGATTCTGTAAGTAAAGAGGAGCTAAATTCCAGATGCTAGCTTTAATCAACAGTAATGTAACTGACAACTGTAAAATGTACAGCCCTCCTTCCAGTAACAATACATGAAAGACCCTTGAGTTGGCTAATGTGTAACTAGCATATATGATGTGTTTCTGCTAGGATAACACATGGTCTGAAACAAACCAAGTTGCTGTTCAGCTATGGACAAACATGGTAAGTTCTTGTCGATCAAAGCAATGTATGGCATATTAAATATACAGATTATGTACAGTTTAGGCAGTATGAGAAAGCAGCATGCTGAAAACGTTCAACATCGATCTATATTCTACTCTGACACTGAAATTGACCCTGTGTCTAAGTTGTAAAATGAGCCAGCACCATGATCCCTTAAACCAAAAGTAAGATGGAACAATGATTAAAGTGAATGTTTGTTGCTCTGACAAGCGATTAGATAAGAGATGTAAAGATTAACCTGATGTGATTATCCACATAATGACTTTTTCCAGCATTGTTCACACTGCATGTATATATGGACGCAGGACTTGTGCAATCAGTACAGTTAGACGCTGTACGGTCATTGACTGCACAGAATGGCCCCACGTGATCCTAAAATCTTACCCAATCATCACTTTTCCTCCTCCAGCTTCAGCCAACAACGGGTCAGACAGAGGTCATGGACGACAGTGTCATCCCCATTCCTTGCCCTACCCGGGTGAGGCACGCCATCACATAACACAGTCTATTTAAAGTCAATGTGGTAGCACAGTGTGTTGTGTTCTAGCCTTGACGCAAAAACAGCACAAATACGTGCTTCACAAAATGACTAAATGTTTTGCAGCAGCATTCGGCATTCAATCCGAGACTCTCCAAATCACAAAGCAGACTTTCAATATAAGATTTACACTAAATCTGGTACTGATACTTGTGGTTTCCTCTCTTATCTCAGGAACGACCTTTCCTACGGACACAGAAAAATTCCCCCTCTGACAGTGAAAAGACAGTTTACAGCAAAGCCTCTACACTAACAGATCCTGTAAGTCTTTCAGCTTCAGAGCTACAGTAGCATGAAAGGACATACAGTACAGTACACTTACTAATAAATACTGTCTGTTGTCAGGTTATGGGTACTGAGATAAACTGCACAGACCGCAGTCCATCTCCCACTACACCAACTTCAGGTTAAAAAAATATTTTTTTATTATATATGTATTTATTATATATGTATTTCTGGAAATGTATTGTAATCTACTTGATTCTATTTCCTGTGTAGTTCATGAACTCAGACCTGGAGATATCAAGGTGGTGGCAGCAGTAGGTGACTCTCTGACAGTGAGTGTTTATCATTCTTCTACTTGTCAAATTCATATCTACACCACTTTTGAAAAGTCAGACATATCTCAATAAAAGTACAAATATAGATATAGATAGACAAATATACAGTACATATAAAGTACAGGACAACAGATATAATGACACCGACCTATTGCGTTTGTGTTTCATTTGAGTGCATGTGTGCAGACGTGAAAACACAACCAAGAGATGACACACACAGGCAGGGCCAGAGGGGTGGAATTGAATTTCCACTAGTCCTACATTGTCTCAGTATCTCATGTCTGATGTTTTCTGCAGGCAGCCAATGGTGTGGGTGCAAAGACAGACAACCTTCTGTTAGTGATTAGTGAGTACAGAGGACTGTCATGGAGGTGAGATAAGCTAAAGTACACCTTGTGCAAATTTTGATAGTGTGGGAAATTACTCCAAGAATTAATGTGGAAATTGTGTGAGCTGAATTGAAAAACTAATGAGCTGTTTCTGTCATTTTCAGTATTGGTGGTGATGAAAACATTACCACTGTAACCACTCTGCCAAGTATGTTTGACTTTTATTATTTTATCAAATGAAATTACATTTAAAAAAAAGGCTTACTCCATATTTATGTTATACAATATGAGATACCAATCATGGTCAATCATAGCATTATGCTTGATAACATCTATATTACAGTATCTTATCACTGTCATTAAAGACCTCACTGTTCAGCAGACCTGCTTTTCATGCCAGCTAGTGAATGAATCAATCACACGCTATAGATAATACTACAGGAATGCAGTAAATCATAGAATAACATCTTTTTTTTTTAAACCCTCCCTGTGATTGTGGTTTGCAGACATCCTGAAGGAGTTTAACCCCTCCCTGACTGGCTTCTCAGAGGGAATAGGTAATGAGAACAATCCTAAGGCCTTTCTCAATCAGGCTGTGGCAGGAGCAAAGAGTGGGTCAGTCACATTCTTTACTTAGCTTTAGTATTAATCACTAGTACTACCTTTTAAATCCTGACAAATAAAACCTCACCAGAACACAGGATATGCACTTCTTGAAACGTCTCCGTTTCCATTCTCAGTGACATGGTGCGACAGGTGCGCACCCTAGTGGACAAAATGAAAAGTGATCCGGTAAGGCAGTGGTAAACGTCAGTAGATACACAGACAGATATGCCCCTGTGTAACCTTTGTCTCAGTTTTATGTTCACAGTTACCAAATTAACAGAACATTTACCTCTTATCTTCTTTACAGCGCATTGATTTCCATAATGACTGGAAAGTGATCACCATGTTTATTGGAGGCAATGACATCTGTGACTTCTGCACTGACAGCGTGAGCACTCTCACTTATTTTATCAAGATTTTTGCAATACTTGAATATTTTGTACTTTCTTTGGCGTTATCACAGAGGACAGAAATATGCTTTGGGTCTTAGCAAGGAATATTATTCTCCACAGGTCTTTTTCTCGCCCAGGAATGTGGTCATTCGTATCCAACAAGCTCTGGACATACTCCACAGTGAAGTATGTTTTCATCTTCTTGTATTTAAGCTAACACAAACATACAGCCTCACTGTATGTTAACAATTTCAAGGCCATAATCCAAAATACAGACAGGTGGTGAACTTTATATTTTGTGTCACCCAGGTTCCCCGTGCCATTGTCAATCTGGTAGAGCTGTTAAACATTGTACCGCTGCGTGATCTGCACAATGATAAAAGTCTGGGCTGTCCCACCTGGTTTGTAAGGTTAGTAACCTTTGGTTATGTAAGACACAACCAATTTGATTAAAACACTAATAAACACTGATAAAGTCATCACTTAACAGTTTTGATGTTTGTATTTCAGTTTAGTTTGCCCCTGTATCCTGAAGCCTAAAGCAGGATCCTCTGAACTCCAGAAGGTCAATGACTTCAATAGAGCTTATCAGGTACAAAAACGAAGAAATGTTATAAGAAAGAGTTTTTTTGTCCATTTTCTCATGTACTTTACAAATTTCTGTGGCTACAACATTAATTCACAAGTCTTAATTTGACTTTGAGAGCTAAAAACACTTGAAGCCCTCTGGAGTGTGTCTGTTCATCGCTGAATACACTCAGCACATTTTATTTATGGTAACATAACTTTATTTATTTATATCATGTGGAGACAAGCTGAGAAAACCAGTTGAAAGTGCTGATGTGAAGCTCTCACACAGCATCTCATTCTTTTTGTGTATATGTGTGTGTAGACTAGAAAACACTTAAAAACGTTGAATAAAAAAAGGCACAAAAACAATGTTACACTTTACATGTAAATGGACTGCCTTATAGTTTTATTTCTTATATTTTTCTCATGTATTTGTGTTGACAGTAGATAGTGAAACAATGTTTTTTACAGCTATGAACTGTTCTTTGAATGATAATGGTGTAAGGACAGTTTAAAAAGTGCTAAAGGAAAGACATAAAGGAAAAAGATTAGCCAAAGTCAGCCTGCAACTTAAAAAAGCTAAAGCAGTTCTGTGACTGCAGTGCAAGGGACACAATTCAGAATAATATTCACTGAAAAGTCAAACACCTGTTTATACTTCCTCTGTGGTCTTTTTGCTGCCTTCTCTTGCAGCATACTATGAGAGAGCTTATTGACTCTGGGCGGTATGACACACACGACAACTTCACTGTGGTGCTGCAGCCGTTCTTCAGAGAGGTTTTCCTTCCCGTGTTAGAGGTAAGAGCTGAAACCCTAAAGAAATATCAAATATTCCTCATTGTGTTTTCGTATATTTAAGTTTTATTTTTTTACCCTTCTTTCTCAAAAGGATGGCCGACCTGATCGCTCTTACTTTTCACCCGACTGTTTTCATCTCAGCCAGAAAGCTCACACTCTGATGGCTCGTGCTCTGTGGAACAACATGGTAGGATTTACTTTATTAGAAAACATTTCCAACATTTGTATTTTGTCACATGTGGTTTTCATTTCTCTTGTAATGATTCAAAATAAATCACCGACTTTTACAATCTCTTAGTTAGAGCCGGTGGGCAACAAGACCTTTACGCAAGACTTCACAGCTGGCATTGATTTGAAGTGTCCCTCTGAGGTAAATTTGTATTCAGCAACATTGATTGAGTCCAACAATTGAGAAAAATATACATCATATTTATCATTTTTATGTGCTCATGTTTTTATTTTATTTCTATATTAGACCAACCCCTTCTTCAGGACTGCTCTCAACAGCAACTACACCTTTCCAGGCCCTCCACCCACTCCTCCTCCTGTTACAGTAGGTCACAGAATTCAGATGTGCGATGCCAACTAATGGATTATAACTATAAATGCCTAAAATATCTCTCTGCCATTCTTTAGAACTGGGGAAGTGACTTCTCCTGTGTTAACACAGCTCCGTCCAACTCTGTGCCCACGTCAGGTAAGAATTCAAGGCGTTACTCAGGTGTTACCTGCACTAAAATACAAGGGCCAGATGTAAAATACGCTTATGTTGATCGTCTGTCAGCTCACAGGATACGGCCAGCAGACATCAAGGTGGTGGCTGCTCTGGGAGACTCTTTAACGGTAGGTTTGATTGATTTGATTGTGATTGATTTTCCCCTTAGCTTTAAGCTGCCTCTCACTTTCTTCCTCTTTCACACACAATTCTGCTATAAAGTTTAAAAAGCCAAATCAGTGCAGATCTTGTAAAAGCATCTTAAAACCCATTTGTTTTCTTTTGTGCTTGCTCTGCACTGCTATATGCTTATTTAACCTTGTTTTATACGAGTTGTCTCCATCTCTTTCCCTTTTCTTCTTCCTGTAAAGCTCCTCTCTGCTTCTGCCACAAACTGTAGCAACATCCCATTATTATATTATTTGATGGTTATTATCTCATGAGTGGTGTCACCAGGGATGTAATAATAATATTGACAGATGGATAGAAAAGATTATTTTGTGCAAGTAATAAGAACGTAATACATTTTTTGGCCAACACTGTTACATCTTTTTATGTTATGGGCATCAGGTCATATTTTAAGATAAGATAAGATAAGATAGACTTTATTTATCCCACTTGTGGGAAATTCACTCGTTACAGCAGCGTTGAGAACAAACAAGAGTGAAGAATAGAAAATGATAAAAATATAATATGAGAGAGCTAGGATGCACTGGTGGATCAAGATAATGAATAAGCCAAGAGAGCTTTATCAATTTAATGAGTCAGATAGAAACAGAGAAAAAATATGCCTGGAAGCTATTGAATAATCTTTTTCTGCCTGTAGACCGGGTTTGGTGCTAAGGCAAAGAATCTGCTGCAGCTACGAACTGAGTACAGAGGAGTGTCATGGAGGTGAGACACTGCACACAAAGAATATACACAAAAATCCATGTACACTGCATTGTGAACATATCCATTCATTGTTTGTTTTTCATCAACAAGTATCGGAGGAGACAAAAATCTTGACACTGTCACAACATTACCCAGTAAGTCCCAAGCCTCTTCTGTTGCTATGTGCTGCCTCTCCTCTCTTGAAATGTAATGCATATCAGCACCACTAGATGGCAGAGTTGGACTGTAACAAAGTCAGTATTTCCTCTCTTGTGCTGTAATATCCCCTCTTTTTTACATCAGATATCCTTAAGAAATTCAATCCTAAAATCAAAGGAGTGTCAATTGGACAAGGGAAAAGGCGGACTGGCTTCAACATGGCTGTTTCAGGGGCTAAAATATCGTGAGTTGCAACATTTCTTTGATCCGTTATCAGGTTCTAATGGTTCACTTTCAAGTATTTAGTGAACTCATGAATATCTCAAAATTTCATACAGAGGAATCCCTGGGCAGGTCCGACGTCTGATTGATACCATAAAAAATGACTCTGTGAGTTTAAGATATCGTATTATACAGATTCTAATGCATTCACTCAGGTGATTTTACAAATGACAGTATGTTTAAGCAGTGTGCAAGATAAATGTAATCTCTGTCCGATCTCTTTCTCCATCCATTTAATGGAAATAGTCAGTGGATTTCCAGAATGACTGGAAGCTGGTGACCCTCTTCATTGGAGGAAATGACCTGTGTCAGTACTGCAACGACCGGGTGAGCTGCCTTAAGAAGTCATCACAGGAAACACAGGGTGACCCACTGGATGAAGGACATTTTCAGAGCGCTCCCCCTCAGTAAATCTCCTACCGCAGCACAGTGGTTAAACATCCTGTAGTGTTGTGCGACGCCCCGTGTAGAGCTGTCTCATGATATCACTCTCCAAATGGGACTAAGCACTGGAGCAGAATAATCAAGCTTTGTGAGGAGCCCTCCCCTAATTGTTTTATTGTGTCAGAGTGAGATGAGAGCTGACATGGTTTCTTCTCAATGAGCACATTCTGTCACTTCACCCCTCCAACACAAAACACCTCCTCCCTGCCTCCCCCTCCCTCTATCTCAGCCTCTGTCTGCATTAAACAAGCACACGGGGGGCACAGTGACAGGCCTTGTTCTCTAAGAGGCATAAACAACACAGGGAGTCAACAGACTCTCATCTCTCCGTCCTCTCTCTTCCCCTCTCTCTCTCTCACCTCCTTTACTCATTTGCCTCCATTTCCTTTTATTTTTATTTTTCTCTCATTGCTCTCCCTCGCGCTCCACTCACAGGGTGATCTCTCTTTTAACGTATGTGCTTTGAAGCCAGAATATCAAGCAGAGCATCAATTTAAGATGAGCTCCGAGATTGGCTGATAGTGACAACAGGGTTGAGTTTGATGTGTGCACTCATACATGTTGCGGTATTACGGTGGTTGCTGCCAAAAGAAGCAAGAGGATGATGACAGCTGCAGTGGAGATGAGGGGCACTGTGTTTTAAGGTGCTCCTTACTGTATTTTTGCGCTGAACTATTCATGGAAATTTCTTAAAAAGCTACAAAACATAATTTAAAGTGACTGTAGAAAGCACATCTGTGGTGATTTGGCAGCTTTTCATAGTAAGACATGATAAGATAGCCCTGTCTGCCATGTCTAGAGAAGTGAATTATTGTCCTTGAACCACAGAAAATATAACTGGATGCAGAAGAGGAAAAGGTACACTATTCATAAGGAAAGCAATAAAGCATTAATTGTATTAAGGTGAGAGATTAAAGTATTTAGTATTTGTGAAGGACGGTTCCCTTCACATTTATATATAAGTGTAGCATTAACCTGTGAGGCGTATTTAAATGTTGTAGCTGGTCTAACAACTGACTTCACGAGACAATGCAATCCACACCCACTGTAACTCAAACACAGGACTGATATTACCGCCCACACGTTAACTTATTTCTGCTGTTTTATATTTAATTTTGTTAAAATGAAAATGTATTTGAAGTAAGGACTGTCACATTTTAACCAGAGTTTTCAGATAAATGTTGAAGAATAACACAATACCTGCCTCAAAACTTAATTTTTAACTACTTGAATTAAGTGTACTTAGTTACTCTTTGTGGATGCAACAACAGTGCACTTGTGTAGGTGTAGATATAAATCTAAGAGTGTGTGGGTATTTTGTGCAGTGACAAATACTTGGAAAGACAATGTAATTAGATATTCTTTGTTTTGTTTTTTTCCTTTGGTTTGTTTTTTAATATAACTTTAATACCTTTGATTGTAACTTTGGTTCTTTTGGGTATTTGAAATAAATAATTTGCAGTAATTCATATAAACTGTGGAATGATGGCTCATGTGACTTCTGTCCAGCCCAGTCCTGACAAGATTAGAATCCTTTTTTAAAAACATGCTTAAGCATCAGTAATGATCTAATTATATAATGTGCCTGCATACACTCAGTGGCCATTTTATTAGGGACACCTGTACAAACAGCTCTGCTATAACCTCTACCTTTACTTAGCTTATAATCATAGACTGTATATATACTTCTGCAGCAGGGGAGACTCCACTGCAGGAGTACATTTTCCTGACAAGTCTTTTGAACTTTTTCTGATTTAAGATTATAAATGCATAACTTTTGCTCGTAAAAGTAAGAATCTGAATATTTGAGTACCACTGCTGACATAACAGAAATTGTGCCTATATTTTAGATCAGTTTCAAAATAATAACGTGCATGCTGGATTAAACTTAAAGTAAGATGTGTCTGTAAGCTGACAGCTCTGAATAAATTATTTTAATTAATAGAAATATGGTTAAAGTGAGAGTGTAGTTACACCAGCATCCACGGTAACTGTTTTCGTGTCAACAGCGCCTCCTGGTGTCTGTGGGGGGAATAAAACCGGCCAACACTATACAACATCAGTTTGAAGATGGCGGAGGGTGAATTGAACGTGGACAGCCTCATCTCTCGGCTCCTGGAAGGTGAACCAACTTTAACACAGCTTATAACATTAAACAGAGTTGACGGTTTGGTTTCGTTACGCCCGTTGTCAGATTTATTCCGTAACTACCGCGGTTGCCTCAGAAAACGCAGGAAAAAGTGTTAGCTAGTGGGGCTAACGTCAGCCAATCGTAACGGCGTATCCCCGGCTAGCTCTGGTTAATGTTACCGTTAGCTGGCCGTGTTTATAAACACTGTCAGCGGTAAACGCCTACATTTCTCTTTCTTTTGCAGTAATAGCTACGTTTCTCTTGGCGACAAATTCTATCGTGTCGTGGTCCTTACTTAAGCATGTAATTAAACTTTCTGCCTTGTGTTTTTTGCTGTATTTTAGCTCATTTGTCTGCCAAATGATGTACGGCTGGTATGTGTCGAGAAGGAGGGGCTGGGACGTTTGTCCTGTTCGGTACAATATTAAAATAAGAATCATTTGTAACGGCGGTAACGGTTACATCCATCACGTAGGTTAAGTTAATAGATTTTCTTTGGGGCATCAACACTGATTTTCAGCAGCGCCCCTGCCCTTGACACGGTTAATATTTGCTCCATATCCGCGGTGCTGCGAGTTGTCGTTATGATATACTCCTCAATTCCTAATGGTGACCTGGTTAATGTCACGTTATTGGGAAGGGGGGATTTTATGACAGATATATCAGCCATAGAAACAGGCCTACATTTAAGATTAAAATGTAAACATATAACCAACCTTTCCATCTGTTATTGAATGTCTTTATTAGTACCACCTGGTCAAATTTAACTTGTATGGTAGTATGTTTTTTTGTGTGAGGCAGTTTTATCCCGTGTTGCTCACTCCTCACTGGGTTTGTAGGAGTGTTATAGTGGGCAGTTTGCTGTGATTCAGTGCACTCATGCACACAGGGCCCATGGTGCACACACATCCACTGTAAATGTGCTAGTGTAGGTGAATAATAACAAAGAACAAATGTAGGACCTTGCACTTTTAGAACAGGTATGAAAACTACTGTGTGTTTCTCTGACCTGCTCCCAAAAATGCTCATATCTACAGATCAAACGCATCAGTATTGTTGGTATTGTTGGTGTGTGAGGACCAGATTTTGCATTTGGCAGAGAGAGGGACGTGCCAAAATCATTTTGTGTTGGCTGTCCACCTGCTATAGAGAAGGCGGGGAGTTTTCTGTTCCCCTGTGAGATATCCTTTGAGTAAGACCAGACCACTAAGGCAAATTCAGCTGTCCTTGGCATACTTTCCATCAGTATCTGTGACTCTGTTGGAGATGAAACGCCATGCCAGAGCTGAAATGCTAAGATTTCGTGTTTGTAATTAGTGCTGGAAAATGCTGTCACACTGCAACTGCCTTGTGTTTCTAGCAGTTTGATTTGAAATGAGTTAACATAGCTACCACATGGCAAACATTAATTGAAAATAAACAGAAAGAATAAATAATATCATTTCCTCACAGCCTGCAGTCAACTTTTTGCCAAAAACAAAATCACATCTGTAGTGTTGCACCCTCATGAACATCAGTCATGTGAAGGTTTGCGGTAATTGGTATTTGACAGATAGTGACTGCGACTTGTGGCTGGCCATTTTTCTCATCTAGAAAGCTTGTTGTCACTCCACACACTGCGATTCCCTGAGCTTGGACTACAGTGACTTGTTGATTGCATTGCTCGTAATTTTTAATTCAAGTTGGACTTGGTATTGGCATCTTTCACATTGGTCAGTTTTGTTGTGATCTCTTTGGTGTAAAATAGTGATGATTTCTCTTTTCTTTTGTCACACTAATAAAGCAAGTGACATGCACATGACTAATGGAGGTTACCATCTCATAGGCCTCTTACATAATCATTTAGCTATGGTTAGTGGTGTGAACATAATAAAGAGCTTGAATCAAGAATGCTTTGTTGTTGTTGCACGATAGACTTTAATCTAATGAGCAAATCATTTAGGAGTATCATAAATGTCAAATAGAAAGGACAAGATGTGCCCTGGTTTCTCTGTTGGTTTTCTCCTTGGAAGAAATTACTTTTTATGAAATGTCACCACCAGAGCAGAAGTATTTCCTAGTTAATTTCTATGACAGGCTGTGATATTTGCTGATAAAATGAGTCTGGATCCAAAGGGAAGAAATGCAAGAAAATAAAGTTGTTTAAGTAACCTTATTCTGAAAGGTTCAGTGAATCTAACTGAGAAAATGCACCAGAGCTGATTAATTGAGTAGTCTCTCAACAGAAAATTAATTGGCAATTATTTTGGTAATTGATTTCTTCATTAAGTCATTTTTTCAAGCAGAAGTACCAAATAGTCCTCAGCTCCATCTTTACAAGATTGAGGATTTGCTCTTTTCTTTGCAAGCAATTTCATGCTCCACACAGTAAATCAGTAATTTTGGAGGTTTTGAAGTGCTGATTGGACAAGACAAGTTATTTGAAGATGTTAACTTGGGCCTTATGAAACTGTATCATTTTATAGACAAGACAATTGATTGAGAAATAATGGTCAGGTTAATTGATAGTAAAATAATCATCATCACCTCTAGAACATACTCTGCAACTTAGCTCAGACAAAAAACAGGCATCTCAGTATCTTACTTTAGGTTTGTGTGCGCCCTTTAATAAAAGTCTGGTCTGTTTCTTGTTGTTATAATTTAGTTGTAGATGTAACAAACTCAGTTTTTCTCTGAAACACATTCCTTGATATCTTCTCATGTTCAGCACAGATCAACCATATCGAGAGACTAATAATTCTCCAAGGCAAAGTTTCTAAACCAGACAGTTTAAAAGGCCTTAGGCTTTTATTCTGCATCACGACATCACATAATAACTTACTGTATGTTTTGCTGTCTGAGAAAATGTGGTCTTGGGAAACAGCCAAGTGTCAGTGAGAGTACTTATTCATTTGAATTAAAACTTATGAAACAATCTGTCACTTTCTCCAGACACGTGTACAATCGCACAATTCTACACACACACACACCCACACACTCTCTCTCACACACACACAAACAGTGATTCGGTTTATGATGCTGGCAAATCCTTGTCATTGCTTCATTTTAGCCTTTGCCCCTCAATGTTCTTAAGAACGTAATCTCTTTTAAAAGTGCCAGCCTGCAGAAGTGCGAACAGTGAAAGGTTCAGTGTTAAAGCCGAGCGGGCTAAGCATCCGAGCTTAACTCGCTCAGCTCTGATGAGGCCTGGCCTTTGACTGAAGAGCCTTGCTTCTGCAATTTCATGCTTCACACCACGCTCAGTGCATGGATATCAAGCAGCAGATACAGTAGATGTATGATAAAGAAAATTGATGGTGTAAAGCAACAGATAATTAAGCCTGGTGGAGCCCTGGAATAGTTTTTGGCACACAGTGTCACCGTCTGTGAGGATCCATATTTCCTCTGGTTCACTCTCCTCTCTCAGATTTGGTTGGATTACATGACTAATGAGACAGCGACAGTGAGGGAGTCTGAGTACAGTGTGTAAGTCTCATGTGCGCGCACACGTGTGCGTTTATGTATGCACAGAAATGCATTTGCTAAGCTTTGGGAATTCCTTGCCGATACACAACTTAATCCGGTTTTAACTGCTCCCCGTTTGGCCATTCTATAATTTGTCATCCTTTAAGGAAACAAAAAGGCAAGGAGGAAAAGGATTTTAGGAAACTTCCTCTCTGAATATCACGCATTCGTTTCACCAGGCTCATCTATCCGTTAGTGGGCGTCAAGCTTCAAGGCGATACCAAAATGTTATTGCATAATTCCTCACCCAAGGATTTGTTCATCGTTTTTGTTCTCATCGTCAATGGTTGATTTTCACATAACACAGTGATTCGCATTTTGTGACGTCAAACTAGGACTCAAGTTAAAAGGGCAGTGTGCTATAAATGCAGTCCAATTACCCTTTACCATATGTGTATAATTAAAAGTGATAAGGGACTATTGAGCATTTAATATCAGCATTATAAGACCATTTTCCGCCTGTTATTCTTTAATTTACGTTTCTGTTTTTGTGTAGCTGTAATGTCACATGACTAATTGTGTGCTCTTTTGATGCCTTCTTTTAAGAGACATCGCACTAACCAGGCCTGTCCAAAACTGGAATAAAACACGAATATCAACATATTTCAGACACAGATTTTTTTTTACTACCTGAAACTTTAACTGCTGTCATATATTCTGGCCTCCAGGTGATATGACGAGGAAGCAGTTTTTAAACACACTCTCACTTTTCATATATCCGTCTATTTCAGCTGCTGACTGTGGCCAACGTTTGCAGTTCTCACTCCTCTTTTCATCGGTATAAGATAAATCTGCACCCAGAGCCGTGGCAGAACCCCAGAAAGTAGGCTTAAGCTAACAGTGCAACTACACAGCCAATAAACCCACACCACTGCTGCCGAAGATGCAAGCTGCTCTCATAGTCTAAGCAGTGGGTTTCTTAAGTATGGCTGAGACTTAGCAGCTATAAGCTACAGAATCATTACACCCACAGCTCATCAGATTTTAAGATCGCTTTGTGGTTCTGCTACAACAGTTTTTTTTTCCTACCCTTGGGTGAAAAATTATTCTATCGTGCCCTCATTCTGATGAACTTTGTGGTGTTTGGGGGTGGTGGTGGGATGATTCTGAAGTTGCTGCATTAACACTTTCAATAATGATGAAAACTAATAGCACTGACGATGTCTTTTCTCTCCTCTCCAGTGCGGGGATGTCGTCCGGGGAAGATAGTCCAGATGACCGAGGCAGAGGTGCGAGGCCTCTGCATCAAATCCAGGGAGATCTTCCTCAGCCAACCCATCCTGCTGGAGCTTGAGGCGCCCCTGAAGATCTGTGGTCAGTGTTGTATATTTCTTATTTTTAGATCATTTTCTTACCACTTGATTCCTTAGTTTTCCTTGTTACTTTCTCGTTAATCTTGCTTTCACTTTCTTGTTACCCTCTGTGCTGTGTAACATACTTTACTGTGACATTTCCTTTAAAGCACTTCTAAGCTGAGAGGTTTACAAGCACAGAGGGGAAATTAGAAGCATAATCTGAAAATAACTGCTTAAAAAATATAAAAAAGTAATTTACACAAGCACTAGTTGCCTGCCAAATAACTGATCCCAGAAAATTAGTGCAGTGCCACTGTGTATTCCCCCCAATACTTGAACTGACACACTGCACTTCAAGTGAGTAATTAATCATATAAAAGGTAATGACAGTATATAGTATAGTATATAAAAAACGGCCATGTCTACAAACTGTGCACCAAACACAAAAGCCTGTGCATTTTTTATAAGCATAACAAAATGTCAGCAGTTTCTACATTTGCTTTTTTCCGTGGTCCAATAATTGATTTTACATGTACTGTATACAGCCTTGTATATTTCCCTATAACCCCTGACAAAATGTCAAACAGCAGCAACATAATCTTAATTTTTCAAAGAGCAGCTCAAACAGAAAGCTACATTCTCTGATTCTGAAGGGTCGGGCGTGCCAGTGGCAAACTCCCACTCTGTAGAGCACAGCCTGGTTTGCACAGCCCAGAGCAGCAATCTATTTCTTTGATGCAGCTCAGAGTTTACTTATGTAACCAGACGGGATAACACTGCCTCAGCATGGGTCATATATCAAGCCACTGTTATTCTCTTGGCTTGACTTGCCCTGTGTATGTTACAGGAGGATACATGTAGGGGACTGGGAAAACATATACACAGATTGTGCATCACTGTCTCACACGCATAACGTAGACAAACCGAAGCAGGGCAAAAAGCTGCATGTTCGCGCGTTAGCTCCCTCTCAACAGTTGAAATAGCAACCACTATCACTATCTCTAGCTGGCTCCTGCACATCTCAGCACACTCCCACATGCTTTATCTCTTCCCCCAGTGTAGTGCTGCAACTGCAAACAACTCTGAGCTCTAAGTCTAATAGATGTGCCAGTCCTTGAAAATACAGTACACAAGCTCATGTATATGCTTGGGCGCGCACACAGTTCATCTGTGGCTCTCCTCATACCAGTTTCCTCCCACGCACATTTACTTTGTTTGATTGTTGTTACTGCATGCAGGCCTCATATTGTATCAACCTCTGGTGGCAGGACTTGTATTTTAAGTGATAAATTTGGTAATGGGGAGCAGTAATTTGATGAAGTCTTATTGATTTTTGTTTCTCGTCAAATTGAATTTTGAGAGAGTAATGTTATCCACGTGTCTAATGCTACAGTGATCAGAATAACTTGTTTTAAAAGCCTCAAATGCTTTCATCCATGTAGGCCTAACCCTGGCACATTACTCTAAAATATGCATGAGTCTTAGGTGGTGTTATTTTTCACTCTTTGTCTCTCTTTTACTGTCTTTATTCTGATGCTGCTGCTTCTAACCCCAGGCTGATTACTTGCCTTTAACCCACGGCTGTGACGGCAGGCTTTTGGAGCACCAGCACCAACTATAAAGACCTAACAGTGAATGCATTTAATTATTTACTAAGGTCACATGGATCAGGTTCTGTACTTACTCTCTCTCTCTCACATGTTAACCTTATTGCCACTGGCACAATTTTGCCTAAACTGGCATCTCTGATACTGTGGGGTTTTAACATTTATTTAAACAGAAGAATATAAATTTGGATTTTTCAACAATTGACAGTAATGTTCCCTGTGCAATGACACGAATAATAATAATCAAATCCTCATTGTGAGCATTGTGAGGATGTGTTGGATTGTAATTTGGTTACTAAAATAATCTAGACAGATGATAGTGATTATCAGCACCCTGTAATCACAATCCTCTTTTATGTTAACCATAATAGGACCTTACTGATGGAACAAAATGTAATTGATTTGTTAGCCTGTTGAATTAGCGGAAGAAAGACCACAAACATGGCTGCTATGTTTTTACTGTTGATGTGTAGGTTTGCTGTGGTAACATTTATCATACATTTTCACACTCTCAGCATTGTTAGGTCTGAGTTGAACAGGGTGCCTTTAATTATTGTACAAGTACAGACTGAAAACTAGCACAAACAGTTCACAGACTAAAGAAAGGGGGATGAAAACATTGTAGAATGCAGTGTTTTCTGGGTTGGGTTCATAATTTTTCAAGTCTGTCTTCACTTAAACACTTGCCAGATATCTGTATGGACACTGACGCAGGTTTTTTCTTGCTGTAATAATTCCTCCTGTTCATACTTGCCCTTAAAAGATGCCTCCATAATGCGGTTTTAATGGAATAGTTATCCTTCCGTGACAAAATGTATTCCAAAGTGTATCTGAAGATGATATGAGGCCTGAGCAGTCGGAGGGAGACAAATCAAGTAGTATCTTCCAAAGTTGCAGTATTTTTAGTACCGAATTCCCTCATGTTGTTGCTATGTTCTCACTGCACAACAGCACGAAAACACTGTCCAGGGAAACATGAAGACAGAGTTTTGTTCTAAAAAAAAAAATCAAAAAAGCTGTAACTTCAGAAGATTTTGATGGCCAGTATGAGCAGGAGGACTAATTACAACAAGAAAAACCTGTCTCAGGGTTCATACAGGCTGGGGGCATGGGCTTGAAAACTTATAAACCCGTTCTTTAATTAATAAGTCTCTTATTTTCTCGACCGAAATTACCTGCCAGAGCTTGTCAGAGAGGCTGAAACTAGATTATTTCCATGCACTGACCACTGGAGCGGAATACACAGCAAGACTAAAGAAAGCTCTGACAGTGTTTGTCCACAGTCAGCGGGGTCACACGTGGTTCTAGATGCAGGAGACTTACAGTGACAACTTCACTGTATCTAGTACGAAATACTACATATACAGAAATACTTCAAACAGTAAACACCTACCAGCTCTTTAGTTGATAACATAAGAATAAATAAACTACATGAGCCATATTTTATTGGAAGATTGCCGGCAGCCTCTATTAATTTCTCACCCTGAGGTAATTTCTGTTAATTGCCGTTTATTTCTTTTCAGTTTGATGTGTGCGTCATGAGGTGTTATATGTATTTATAAGGTGATATTCTCACCTTGTTATAAATCATACCCCATTTTTAAGTTTGAAATAAAACACTGCATATATTATTTTTCATTTAGTATAGAGCATTTGTGCTTTTGTGGCCCATTTTATTTGTTGTGTGAAGTGGATCCTTTGTTATTTGAAAATAATTTTTAATGCAAGTGTCACGCCATCTAGAACAGCAAAGACAGACTAAATTACAGTTATGGACAATCAGCAGTTTGTTGAATGTTTTTTTGTTCATTTGTTGTTTTCATCTTGAAATGTGCTCTGAGCAGTGTTACTCAGTGCTCCTTTACACTGGTGTTGTGTTTGATGTGGGTGTTTTTGAACCAGCTGATTATCTGACTCCACAAGGTCATGCAGCAGCACGCTTGATTATAGCTTTATTACTTAAGTACCAGTGTCCTCATGCTTGGCTAATATAATGGCCATTACATTGTGCAGGCATAGGCATTGTTTTCCTGTTTATTTAATCATTACTCATTTGATTTACCTATTGACCTGTTCTCTTAGTACATAGAAGCAGTGCAGCATGAATAGAAATATTTACTATATTTTGCCATGAGTATCTATTTATGTACCACACATGGGTGGCACAGGATACACTATTGTGCACTTTTATTATTGTAGAGCTGTGTTATGACCTTTGCTTTTATATTGTGTTGTCTTCTGAGACAAATCTTGTTCATTTATAACACTGACCTCAAGTTCAGCGCTCCTTTAGTTTTTTTGTTTTTTTTTAGCTTTCCGCTCTTTGCTCTGCTTTTTCAACCCTAAATCTCTGGGCTGCTATTCTCGGACTGTTTTGACACTGCAGAGGCAGTGCTGAGTAAATAATTCACTGTCATCCTACAATTCCTTGTGAGAGGGCAGGCAGTGGGGGGCTGCCCAATAGAAAGCCAGTCTAGGTGAAGCTCACAAATTCAAGTACATGATAGTTGATGATAGTTGGTCTGAAACAAAAACTAGGCCTAGGTCCCCTTTCTAGAGGCAGATATTTTCACACAGACAGCCAGTCAAATACTGGCTGCTTAATTGTTCCAAGTGAGAGGGAGAAATAACAACAAAAACAGTACACTGAAAATGGAAACAAAGCCAAGAAAGAGTTTAGTATGCCATGAATGAAAGAGCATTATTCTATAATCCAGTTTATCCAGGTTTTACTACAGAGCCACAGCTCAGCTCAAGTTAGCCCTGCTTTTACAAAGTTCACTCACCTCGAACTGTCGCTGCAGAGATTACAGTCTATGTTGCCATGTGTCTGCATCTACCATTTTATCCAAATGTGTTCCTACGTTTCCTCTTGTTCTGAGGAAACTGCAGCATGAGTGAACAAACCTAATTGTTTATTGCTTCGCATCCATTTCTGTTTTGGTGCAGACACAAGCAAGAATTAAGCAAGAATGTTCCCTATGGGATGTCCTCTGTATTTACTCAGTCCTCTGTGTTTACTCTGTTGTCCATTTTCTTACTGCCAAGACTAAAAAAATATGTGTTGATCAAAGTTAGTGTTTTCATGTTTTTTATGTAGTATTCGTAAGTTTAGACAGTTCAGAGGTATGTTCCAGGCTTAACTTTAGAGACTTTAACTGTTTATGTTACCCAAAAACAGAATAATAAAGATATGGCTAGTTTTGCTATTGTGGCAGACCAACATTTAAGTAACATTAACTGGAACACAATCAAGTGCAATATTTGTTTGCTCTAAAACTGAAATATATATATTTTTAATCTTGTTGTCACTCTCCTCTGAGAAGGTAAAGCTCAAAACAAGGTTTGTGGCCTGGATTATGTTGCTGGAGAACTGCATTAATACTTAAAAGTGTGTTCCATTGATGTATTGATAGTGTATTATTAATGTGAAGGACTGTGATGTTGATACCATTACCAGTACTTGCATCAAAACTCTAGATGGCAAGCTGGGGCTGCGTGTCCATTGCAAAGAAAATGATTGATGGTGAATCATAAACCAGTGCTGAGTATAAAACAGAGCCAGACTTCAAACATTCAGAACAACATTCATTTAATCATTCATTTGCACGGAAAAGTGCGCTTTTACATGCCATCCTCCGTCACAGGCAAATATAAATATAGGCCTGTAGCCATATCGGTTTGGTGCCAGTTGTGGTTTTGCGTTTTGGTGCCTAGATCACTGACAGGCACCATGAAGTAGGAAAACACCATGCCAGCCACTCTCATGACTCCAGCGTAAAGTTGCAATTTCTGCTGGTTATTTTAATCTCAGGGTCAGACATCTGCACAGCTTAACAAGACCTATTTCATTTAATTTGTATTTGGTGCCATCTTGTAATGAAGCATTGCCATAAAAAGAGTGTGGCGCATGAATTTTGCTTTCCGTTCTGGTCACATTCAAGCCTGTTATTATTGTCCATAGCCGTTCTGGTGAGGCTCTCTCTCTGCAGTCATCTGCGTCTGGAGCGCTTAGCCCAAATTAGAGCAACTCTTAAGTTGGTGCAAGAAGATATAAAAGGAAGCAGGTCTTGGCTAGGTGATGGAGTGAGGCTCCCCTGCAGAGGATCCTGTGCTTCGGTGAGAGAGCGCCTCTGGCTCATCACCGCCTGACTGATGTCAAAGAGAGGAGAGGGTGACCCCGAATCCTGGGAGAGCTGTTAAAATTAAGTTAGTTTCTGCGGATGTGTGGATGTGCGTCCTTTATTTTTTGTGATTAGCCTGGATTGTAAGCTCATTTCCCGTGGGCCACGGCATTGATCTGGTGGCAGCTGTAGTGGCTCATTTTGTGTGTGTATCCATGGGCTCAGTGCTGCAGTCCCAGGAAAGCATAGTCACAGTCATATATCCCCACCAACCTACATGTCTGCCTGTGTTCTTGAAGTCCAAAAAGCTTCAGAGAGATAGGAGTTGCTGTGTGCACATAACGTGGGTGTAAATATTTGCTTTTGCGTTAAGTCCTGTAGAAGCTTTGACAATATTCTAGCTTCTTTTCATGATCTCTACCTCTTATTCTTTTTGGTCTTCACAAACTGCATCACCACAGTTTTTAATCAACTCTTTCGCTCAACTATCTTAATTCCTGCTCATTGTTTTCCTCTCTAAGTTGTCATCCTTCTGACTGCACCTACAGCAAATTATCAAATTAACACATTGTCCTCCCCTTCCTCCCCGTCCTCTCACATCCTCTCCTCAGGTGATATCCATGGGCAGTATACAGATCTGCTGAGGCTGTTTGAGTACGGTGGCTTCCCTCCCGAGGCGAACTACCTTTTCCTGGGCGACTACGTGGACAGAGGGAAGCAGTCCCTGGAAACCATCTGCCTTCTGTTGGCCTACAAGATCAAATACCCAGAGAACTTTTTCCTGCTCAGGGGCAACCACGAGTGTGCTTCCATCAACCGCATCTATGGCTTTTACGATGAGTGTGGGTACAAACAAACCTATCCTGCACGCAAACGTCCCTGAAATCTGTACTGTATATAATCATGTTAATAATCTATGCTTGTGTGCTCCAACAGGTAAGCGCAGGTTCAACATTAAGTTGTGGAAGACCTTCACTGACTGCTTTAACTGCCTGCCCATTGCTGCTATTATTGATGAGAAGATCTTCTGCTGCCATGGAGGTGAGCAAGCTGCTGTTGGCTTTCATTTTGCACCATTCTCTCAAACATAAACAGTGGCTTTTTAAAGGTTTTTTTCAAAATAATATTTGTCTTTGTTTTCTGTTTCAGGGCTATCACCTGATTTGCAGTCAATGGAGCAGATTCGCAGTATCATGAGGCCAACAGACGTGCCTGACAGGTGTACTGTGTGTGTGTGTGTGTGTGTGTGTGTGTGTGTGTGTGTGTGTGTGTATCAGCACGTACTTAGGTGCCTGCTCATCCTTTAAACTGAACATGTTCGCTTCCTCTGGATCTCTCCCTGGAGTTTTAGGTTTACCTTTAAATGAAAACACACAGCCTCTCTCTTCCTGAGCGACTGTTACATCAGTAGATCTTCTGTGTTACATCAGCAAAGTCAGCTGGATTTTAGCACATTCTTCCCTTCCCCCTCATGTTGTCTTGTCTACACTCTTCTTTCAACTCCTTCCTAACTTCCGCAGTCCTTCTTCCTCCATCTCTCCTCTCACCTGTGCGCCTCTCTCAGGCCTGCTGTGCGACTTGTTGTGGTCAGACCCGGATAAGGACGTACAAGGCTGGGGAGAGAACGACCGCGGGGTCTCCTTCACCTTCGGGGCCGATGTGGTCAGCAAGTTCCTCAACCGCCATGACCTGGACCTCATCTGCAGAGCCCACCAGGTAATTATGGAGGGAATTAAGGTAGAGAGCCTGGACATGGTGTGTAAACAGTGGGAGCCCTGCAAGCAAATTGATTTTGCTGGGTGTTTTTTTTTGTCTCAGGGACTTAAAATCGGTCGGACATGCACTTTAATGACAGCTCACCTCCATTAGATTGTGTCTCTTTGGTACAAGTAATTACTGTGACTGATAAGAAGACACCGACCCCAGAACTAAACCACATATTAATAGACTTAGTGCGACAGTGTAGCCCCTAATTTCCTGCTCCCATTTCATCTATTCTTTCCCCCATGTATCATTTATTCTAACTTTATTTAGCATGCAGTTATTATCCATTTTTTTGCTTGTAAAATGAATCAGAATGACAAGCCACTGTACCACAGGACACCAGCTACATTTACCTGAACACAATTGATTATCAGAATTGGATTTCTTTTGATTGATTAAACAACAGGCACAAAGAGCACTTATCTGCCTCTATTTTGGCCCTGCATTGGGCGTTTCATATTGATTCAGGTGTAGGTGGTTTTGTACACTCAACCTTAATAGCTAAGTTGGATTCTGAAGCTAGCCGAAGATCTGTTTTCTTAGTATTGATCGCTGTAGGCGTCGAGAATAATGTCATGTGTCTTTCTAACAGGTTGTGGAGGATGGATACGAGTTCTTTGCCAAACGCCAACTGGTCACACTTTTCTCCGCTCCAAACTACTGCGGGGAGTTTGACAACGCAGGCGGCATGATGAGCGTCGATGAATCCCTCATGTGCTCCTTCCAGGTAATGTAAAAACTGTGGGGGCACATGTTCATTTATGCTAATGTCCTTTTGAAATTGCACACATAATGTCAGAAACGCTCACACATACATCTCTCTGTTTGTCCGTGTTTGTTTCTTAAAGATCCTAAAGCCCTCAGAGAAGAAGGCCAAGTACCAGTACGGTGGTGTAAATTCTGGTCGGCCCGTCACCCCACCCCGCACCACCCAAGCCCCCAAGAAGAGGTGAACATACAGCCTTGGCTCCCCCCCCGCCCCTCCTTCTCACCCTGTCCGTCTTCGGTCTGCCGTCACAGCAACCCCTGTAACTCCCCTGTATAGCAAAGATACAGGGCTTATCTAATTGCCCAAATCTTTCTCCTCTTTCACCCACCCCCTCCCCAACTCCACTGACAGCTCTTTTCTTAATGTGTATGTGTACATAAATTTGCTGTGACCAATCTGTTTTTTTTTTTCTTCTTCTTCTTTTTTTGGCCTGTTTGTTGGTATTTTTGATATTATTAACAAATAATCTTTTTGGTGGTTTTACTTCCGATGCCATTTGAGGTTTTCTGAGGTTATGTGTCATGTAAGGAAATGCCTTCTCTTTGTAGAGGGGCACAGTGACTGAGTTAGAGGATTTCTTTTTTTTTTTCAGTTTAATAAAAACAAAATGGAGATTGAAAATTGTTTTGCCTTGACCTCTCAAAAAGCAGAGAGAATCCTTCCAGCGTATTTCAACGAGACTGAGATTTACGTGCAATGCTAAATCCGTAGACACAAACAACATCTCTTATAGTCCAGTTTTAACTGTTCAAACTCATTACAGCTTGTGCAGTTGTGCACTTTGCGGTCGGTTGTGCACAAGCACATTTTGTATATTTAACCATTGAAAAAAGTGCACCTCCCTATGAGTAGCAAAGAATGTGAAGAGACCGGCTTGAATGAAATATAGAGGCTAAATCAGATGCTGCTGGTAGTGGACGCGCTCTACCCCGAACACAACGCCCTCTGGGCATCGATTCCTCCACTCTGTTATGTCTCCCTGTGCCTCAACACACCCACGCAAAAATATGCCGCTTCTCACACAGAGCTGGTATTGATATTTTCCTGGGTCTATTTATTATTTGTTCTCATCAGCATCATTTCCCCCCATATAATCCTGTTGTTGTTTTTGTTTGTTTTGTGCCCATGGAAAGTTAAATCCATGCAGAGACATTTAACTAATGAGTCACTTAGGCTCAGTATTTCACCTGCGGACATACTGGATAAATGGTGTCCTTTTCTAGTCTTTGAGTGAAGAAGCAGACAAGTATCAGCACTGCACAGCACTGATTGCGATAACTCATCAAAGCCAGCCCTCACACTGTTAGCATGACCAAATAAAATAAATAGCTTTACAAAATGCTCCACAGTGTTTGAATTGTTTAGTGCTGTGTTTATAGAGCATACTGCAAAGAAAACAAAATGAACTAAATTTGCTTTGAGGGGGCTTTGTGTTAAAATGCCAGCCATCCTCCTTTCCTATCACCCAAACTGTTCAGGCACAGAAAATGAAAATTGGTGGAGTCGGGAGTGGGTGGCAGGAACAAGCAGGTTTCTGTAGTGTGATAGTGATGCCACCTGGTGTGCAGATACAGTATTACAGGGCAAAGTGGCACACATTCCATGTTGTAAATTTCAAACTAGACACAGCTCAAGATGGGCTTTTCATCACAATGCCAGTACAAAAATGTTGGAGGTACTTCAGTTGTATATTCAGCTGGCCAGCGGTTAGCCTGGTTAGCACTTCAGCTTCAGTTCACTGCAAATGAGATGCAGTCTTTTTGTGGAAAACAGTTGCCTCTTTTCTTTCTTTTTCTTTCTTGTTCTTTTTGCTCTTTGTGGTATTCTTCTTTCTGTTGTATTTCTATGTTCTCTATTTACATTGTTTACTTTTTATTCACTTAATTTATTTCCTAATAATAATGATAATAAGAAAACAATGAGGTGTTACCAAAAGCTGTTTTGCAATTTGTACAAGTTTGTTTGAAAGTCTATAAATTCAATAAAATGGATGGAAACTAAAATTGTGTATAATGTCTGTTCGTCTGATTTCTGTGCTTTATTCTCTATACTGTTCTCTCTACACTACAAGCAATGCTTCACATATTTCTATAGGCAGGGGTAAAATCAGATTAAGTAAAATGTTACATCATATTCAGTACAAATAATGTCTCGTACTGGTCGAAATTGCTGAAAAGCAGAGGAGCTCTTTAATTCTCTTATTCTTCTCATGTGCCCATTCAACCCAATGAGACAATTTTATGCAGCTGGAGCCTGTAGATTCCTTCTAGCCCAGCTCCCAACATTCTTCATAGGCCCTGAATACAACCAGTAGGCCAGTGGCAGGAGACAACATGTGCTCAGGTGGAAGTGAGACCAGATCCAAACATAGATAATCCACAGTCCCACTTTTAGAAAGAGGCGAGTGTAGTAGGTGATGCTCTCTGACCTCAACTTGGAGTCATCCTGGGAAAAGAATTGAGGAAGGAGTTACATTTTACTTGAATGTGGATTATTACCATAAAACAAGGCTGTGGCATCTGTTAATTTTAGGCCTAACTAAGCACATATGTGAACTAATACCCTGTCATGCCTCTCCTGTGCATCTTGTACATTCACTGGTACAGCTATCATCACTTCATCGCTGCCATCAGACACGGGGCAGGGGATGGTCTGGTGGAATGGAGGCCTCAACTTCTCCTTCCTGCGCCCAGAAGTCTTTTTTAGCTGTGGTTCTTCCATCATAATGTGAGTCTGTCCAAGTAGACGATGATACCCATGAAATATAAACAGAAAATGAATGATGGAAATATAGTTTGTTCCATTACACACTCTAACTCACCTTCACAAATGATGCCTGCTGATGATAATGAGATTAACTGCAAAATGAAAATAAACAAGTTCATTTCTTGTCAGCTTTTCATGTTACCAAACACTACAAAATAGAACTGGAATGTTTATGTTTGAAACCTAAATTGTGATGGGCAATTTTCACTATTTTCTACCATTTTAAAGGAAGATTAAGATTATCATTTTATTTATTAGCGTTTGCGGTGAAATAAAATGCTATCTTCAGCCCTAATAATACTACATAAATACCCTTTATATCTTAAATTTAGTAGCCTTTTTAATGAAGTTTAGGTGTAATAAATCATCCCATTCGAATGGGGGCGCCATCACTCGCGGTCATTCAGTTTAACTGCCTCTGTGGCTGTTGTTGAGTGGACAGAACGCGGCGCGCGTGATCAGCTTCATATACAACATGGATGAGTCACAGTCACCGCTTCGTCGCAGTCGGAGCATTTTCAGATCTGTTACGTTTGTCAGGACAGCTGCAGAACCAGAAGTGCAGGTTGTGTCCTGTCCTCTGCATCTTATGCAGCGAAAATTATTTATGAGGAGTCGTTGGAGGTACTTAACGGACTGCGGTTAATGTCATACAGCACATTTAAATATACAACGTTTAAATGCAGAAGCAGGCGAAGTGTTTTAGTATCGGGGGATCAAACTAACTGCTTGTTGTGTCACCGGTTGTTCGTGGCTGCTGTTGACAAGTCCAAAGTTCATCGATACAGGTGAAGAGCTGAAGCAGCTAATGTTGTTGGTTTGTTAATTGTGTCTTTAAGCATCGCTAACATGCAGTAGTATATTTCGTCAAGCAAATTAACTGACTGTTACTGTATTTTTGGCGTGACTTCCGTATACAGTGCAGTCATTCAACACAACGTTGTAGCTCTCGCTGTCTTTCACACAGCCGGACTAACCTCATGCGGGGCTCCGGGGCACAGAGTTGTCGTTGGGCCCCCACTGACCCACACTGTGCGTTTCATTATTTCTCTGTGCACCCAGAAACCAACCAATATTTTAGAGCACTTGACCACTTACTTAACCAACTGGACATTAATTGGCAGCAATTTTTTTACTATGTCTCTTAGCCTTATATTGTAGTAAACTGAACTTCAGCTGCAACAGTTAGTTGATTATTTGTGACAATAATTGGCATATTCATTCATATATATCCTGTGTTTCTTCAAATCTCCAGGCTGAACAAAAACTCACTGATCGAGTTTCAATGGCATCCTCACCAACAACAGTCCCTCACTGCTGTGTCAACAATGAACTGTGGAAAGGCTCGAGCACTGACTGAAGGATGGCAAGGTTTAGGCGCAAATCTTGCATCACATTACTTGCTTTGGTGTTGCTAGTCCTCATTATAACTGTGGTCTTGAAAGGGCTCACACCAGAGGACTCTGCCTTCAGCAGCCCTGAGGGTGCCAATCTGTTCCCTGAGAGAAAGAATGACAATCAGATCCCAAGAGAAAACAACCAGAAACCTGACCAGACCAAAATGAATGACTACGCTAAGTCAGACAAAGATAAAGAACTGGAGGCTACACTGAGGAAGTTTCCTCCTCCAAACTACTACCTCCATGCCTTCTACTACACATGGTATGGGAACCCCAAGTTTGATGGCAAATACATTCACTGGGACCATCCACAGCTGCCACACTGGGACTTTAAGGTAGCTCAGGGTTATCCACAAGGGAGACACAGCCCACCTGATGACATTGGGGCCAACTTTTACCCTTCTCTAGGAGCTTACAGTTCCAGGGACCCCTCCGTTATAGAAGCTCATATGCAGCAGCTACGTACAGCAGCTATTGGTAAGAGAGGAATTTCATGATACTTTGACATTAGGAAAAGGCTGGGTGATATGGTTTAGCATTTGCTGACCTGATTAGTACTAGTAGTTAGTACAGTGTCTTCATCAACATTATAAAATTCAGCATTTTTCTATGTCATACAGTGATTCAGTCACAGCATAGCACTGGTATCAGATTAATATTAGATATCAGCAGACATTCTTAGTGGAGGTATCAGAATCAGTATCTGAAATCAGCTAAAATCAATATTACAACATTATTAAGAATATTTTCCTATAAAATACCATATATTGCTATATTGCACATGCATGAAAATCAAACTTAATAATTAAATCAGTCTGCAATGCAATTAACTTTTTAAACTTAACCTGAAACTGTGTTTATTGTCAGGCGTCATTGCTGTTTCCTGGTATCCTCCTGATATGAAGGATGACAATGGCGAGCCAACAGATGACATTGTGCCTTTGCTGCTGGAAGTGGCTCAGAAATACCATATTAAGGTCTGTATGGAGATAGCAGTGAGCTTCATAGCCATTTTGTTTCTTAAGCAGTAGCTGACTAAATGTTTGATGTACAGAGTGCTTTAAAAACATCTTTAATGGCTAAAATGTCATTTTTTATGTTGCTGTGCTTCACAGGTAGCTTTTCACATAGAACCATACAAAGGGAGAGATGAAGCCAATATGTTCTCCAATGTCAAATACATCATAGAGAAGTGAGTAGTGCTGTGTTTCCTCAGTATTCTCAGTCTGATGATCTTACACTCTCTCAGGGAATCATTCTGTCATGATTCGTTGCATTAATCAATAATGATTGTGTTTGCGTCAGTCTCTTAATTCCTGTGACATTTCGCTGTCTTCAGTTGTTTATCTGACAACTCTTCTCCTCAGATATGGCGAGCATCCCGCTTTCTTCAAGTACCGCACCAACAATGGTAAGCTCCTTCCACTCTTCTATGTGTATGACTCATATCTGATGAACTCTGAGCAGTGGGCCAAACTGCTAAAACACACAGAGAGTAACAGCATCAGGGACACCCCGTATGACGCCATCTTCATTGCCCTGCTGGTAGAGGAGAAACATAAGAGGGATATCCTGACGGCAGGTTTTGATGGTGTCTACACCTACTTTGCCACTAATGGGTTCTCCTATGGGTCCACTCATCGGAACTGGGACTCTATTAAAGCGTTCTGCGAAGATAACAACCTGATATTCATCCCAAGCGTGGGCCCAGGGTACATTGACACAAGCATCCGACCCTGGAACTTCCAAAACACTCGAAACCGCATCAACGGGAAATACTATGAAACCTCGCTGAGTGCTGCATTGCAAGCCAGGCCTGATTTTATCTCGATAACATCTTTTAACGAATGGCACGAGGGGACTCAGATCGAAATGGCAATTCCCAAAACGAGCCAGACTGTTTATCTGGACTACTTGCCCAATAAACCTGCAATCTACCTGGAGATAACTCGCAAATGGGCTGCGATATTTGGCAGCGAGCGCCGAAAGTGGCAGGAATGATCTGACCAAGAGCCATAGGAGATGTTTATTCATGGCGGAACAATATATTTACATAAAAGCTAAATTAAGTTCTAGTTGTAGAATGGACAACAACATGCAAATGATGAGTAATTTTATGAGAAAAGCCAAATGATTTGTAAAGCCACAGGCAAGTGAACTACTTCATTATCTTAATTTTAGCTGCAGTGATGTCTGTTATTTTTTACACTCGGATGAATTATGGAATTAACTGATGTCTTATTACTTCTTGCACATTTTGGGATTCATAACTTTATCAGCATGTTTTATCACCGTCTCCAACGTATCCATCTGAAACTGTGTGTAGGCATGATTTGCCTTCCTGTAATTTGTGACTATATTAAACCTGACTAGAAATAAATAAAGTGCACCCTGGAAAAGGATGGATAGACACAAGTAAACAAAGCAGTCTGGTGGTATAAAGCTGTCACCTCACTCTGCTTCCAGCCCAGTCTCACCCCAAAAACAATACAAGAGGAAAAACAACATGCATCTCGATGTTTCAAAGGTATGTCGAGCTTAAGATGAATCACAGTGATGCAAACAGCAGAGGGATGACAGAACAGCTGTTTAGTTATTGAAACAGGCAGCGGCTCAGTGCTTTGTTATGAATTGTACATGGTACATACCTGATACATGGTGTCGCAGTGTGTCAAAGTGTGTGCTTGTGTCAGTTAAATCAAATTCCCCCCCCCCCCCCCCCATTATATGTTTGGAATCCCCCCACTGCATACACTTTCATATTAAAAGTCAGTTTCTTGTCACTACTATGTCATTAAGATGCAGAGTATATATCACTTATAAAGTGCCACTTAAACTGGCAGAGATATATTCACATTAAGATCAGATCACTTGTGATTAGCACTGTTCAGTTTGGGAAAACAGCTGCGACTCTCTTAAAGGTACCCTGTGGAGTTTTGTTGTAAAAAAAAAACAAAAGTAATGTTTATATTCACTGTTACTCACCTCTGTACCCTTGAGCTACTCCAAAGATGTTGAGTACATTTCCTAAAATATTTGCAAAACTTAATTTTTTTAAAACCCCTGCATTGTTTACATCCATGTTTGCTAGCATGCAGTCATCTTTGCAGCCTTTGTTAGTGCGTTGCTGTGTTTCCTGGCACATTACCACCGCCTGTCCATCTGTGAAATAGTGTGAAACTGTTGGCAGGAATTTGTATCAGGTCACCAGCATGTGCATGAGTATGTGCACGACAAACAAAACATACACCTGCTAGAAAAAAGCTGGTGAATAGAGCCACTAGGGGTAATAAAAAAGCTCTATGGGTACCTTCAGAGAGGGTGTAGGGTTGGTACTTACAGCAGGAGGCATGTATGCACAGAGGAACCCTAACCCTAGCCCTATCCCTCTGTAGACATGTTAGATAACGGCTAGCGATTAGGGAACAAATTTGAAATTTACATTAAAATGACCAAGTGTGTGTATCTTGTAGTCTTGCAGGCTGCAGATGGACACTGTTGTCCCTTTGAGTCTAAGACAATAACCCATGTGATGTCATCAGGGTTATGAAGGTTTTTCCAAGGACCACAATGAACAGCGCCACAGTGATGCAGGGCCATTTCAGTCTGACTGCCCTGCTAATGAGAGAAACTAGTTTCAATATGGGAATTGCAGGATCCATTTTTGAGCTCGTCTGTAACCGTGTATATTTCAGCTGCTGCAGCCCTCGGCATTTTGAACCTTCTTCTTTTTTTAAGACGTCTCACACAGTCTCCTTCTTTACAGAGGAGCAACACTAAATCACCAAAGTACCCCTTTAAATTATTAATCAATGAGCTATTAGACATATTACTCGTGATGATTAAGGTTTAATGGTGTAAATAACCACATTTTTAGCCTCCTTATAGAATAGCCACCCTCTTTAGCGAGGCGTTAAGTCTTTTGCTTATTGCAGCACGTAGCGTATCAGCTGATATAAATCACCTGAAAATGTGCACAAACCTGCTTTCTGTAACTGATGTTCTGTTCACTTAGTGGTAGTGGTGCATTATCATCACTAACCGGCGGTCATAGTTCAGCCCGTGGTTTGACGCTACAGCACTAAGAAGCAGCCGTGTACCACATAAACCTCCCAGTATTTTGTTATTTATCAGTCGCTGGAGGCCGAGCGAGAGGAAAACTTTTGATCCGCGATCGCCTCGCAGCAGAAATGATTCACCTGTTTATTCAAACAGGAACCTTAAGCTGACGATTAAAGTGCAATATACACTATCGCTAAATCTCAGCATCCCACACACACACACACACACACACACACACACACACACACACACACTGGAGCTCCGCCACAGCCTGCAGCTGCATTGACGGTAAACAGAGCAAGGTAGCGCATGAGCAGCCAGCAGGGAATTATTCCACATCGCATCACATCCCTGAGCATACATGGCGTCCTCACACACCGAGCCATGAATTTAGTGTGCAGGCTGACGGGGTAGCCGCCAATTTTTTCCCCCCTCTTTTTTCTGTTTTTTTTTTTATTATTATTATTTGCAGCCATCATTCTCTGCGTCGGTGTGCAGCAGCAGCAGCAGCAGCAGCAGTGGGGGAAGACTCGGCGCACATTGCAACGATAGGTATCATCATTTTTCGGGATCAAGACGATGGATGTGGGCTCATTCGGATCTATTCCTGCAAATACGGCGGACGACGGGCGCGATTTTTTATTCCAGACGCATCCACATCTTCCGTATGTTGCAAGGTGTCTTTGAAAACGGTGCGGACCTCTGGAGGAAATGAGAAGAAAGATCTATTTTGACTCACGCCTGTCGAGATGGTGAGTGAAATGCATGACTATGTGTATTTATTTATTTATTTATTTTACCCCTCCTGCGCCCCATGGCTGAGCAGTAGTACCTGGTTTTGACGGCTAATCCTCGCCAGCTAATTAGAAATGATCCCCATGGAAAAAATGTCACAGTAAATTCATTCTATTTTCCTATGGGTGTTTATTTTTACGTTGCATTTTTACATCTTTAACGCACATGGGCACTTTATACTTTAGGGAACGTAAAGCTTCCTCTTCCATGAATGTGACTTGTATTTAGACCACACTCTTGTCACTTGTGTTTGGAGCTTGTACATTTTTTTTCCCCCCAGCATCATCCTCCACGCTATTATTTATATTCTGCGCGTTTCTGGTGCGCAAAGGGGCTGTTGTGTTAGGCAACATATGAAATATCCAGTGTTCTCATCAACTTCATTGCAGTGTCACGCCGAAAGACAACCATTTTAAACAGTGGCTCCACTATACCATCACGGTTTAAAATGACCTTCAGTGCTCGGTGGCTGGAAATTAATTCTCACCTGGGGATGGAGTGTCCTTTTACAATCAGTGCTGTGGCCTTCCTGACAGAATACACATAAAGTCAAATATACATATATATATGTATATATATAATTTTGCAGGGCAGAATCAACCCTACCTGTTACTAAAACCAGATCAAGCATTTGATGCTTTTACTGTGACTGATGCTTCTAAAAAAAATCTATGGCTGCGTTTTTCTGCCTCCCTCCAGTCATTTCAAACGTAGCCCCCGCTGCAGACTACTCACCCATGCGGTGCTCTTTTCCGTGTCCCAAATACATCACAATGCATTTGACAAAACCCCAGCTATGTTATTTAAAATGTGAATGAGTGCTTGAGCTGCGCACGTGTCTCGCTCTGGTCTCATTTGTTTGGTACAAGGATGGGGAAAGGAAGGACGAAAAATAACTGTGCGAGCCATATTACCCTCTCATATTAAATACTTCTGACCTCAGCACCATCACCATGGAGACGCTATAACTTTACCACACACTGCATATTTAACAGGCCTGATTTTGATCTCTGCTCTTCTGTACACTTCAGCCTCGCTGAATATATACGCTGTGTTTTACATCCTTGACACCAGCATATGGAGGTATGCATGGGCTGCATCCTCTGTAAAGCAAAGAGCTTATCTCTGCTGTTGACAGAAAGCGTGGTTCAGCGCTGTAAGAGGATTTGCCTACATGAAAATGTATTGATACTGTAAGCCTTTAAAAGGAGTTAAACTCATCTGGCCCCCGGTTCATGTGGCCTTTGGGTGCAGATCTGTGGACCTAAGTCACGGATGATGGTATGGATGGTATGGACATGAAGGGGTGCTGCCATACATAATAATCCAATATCATTCCCCATATGGCATATTGGACAGATGATCTGAAGATTCTGTGTTTGAGCTGGTTTGGCCAGTTTAAATATGTCTCTGTGATGCATGGAGTAAACAAAACTATCACTCAGGGTTTATTCCTGCACTCAATCTGCTTGTATGGCCTCTTTATGCAACATGCAGGTGTGTTGAGCCCCAGACAGCTGGAGAGTCAGGGGGCCTTTCTACTCTCCTCAGCCTTAAGATGGCAGCATTCTCTTACAATATATGGTGGATACCAAAAACTAATAACAGCTGGAAGCTTTTATCCATGCTTAACTGGCAAATTTGAAACAACATCCACGATTAACTGGCAGTTTTTGCAATAACCTTAGTGTTTTTATTTTATTTTCCAGCTTTTTCCTGCATGCTGACTGCATATAACCTCCACACATGCATCCTTTTCTTGTGGTGATGCCTTGTTTCCTTCCCCTCTCCAAGCCCTAATCGATTCTCTCGTTCTCCTTCTCTCTCTTTCTCTCTCTCTGCTCACATAAAGGAGGCATCATTAAGAGGACCTGTACATTCAAGATCAAACACACCTCATTAGATCATTAAGGATCATTATTATTCTGCGTAAGAGCAAAGAGGGATCTCTTAGCTGTGACCTGCAGTTTCTTTTTTTTTTTTCCTATGAGCGCTGAATCGCAACAAAGATTGATCCTACCGTCGACTCAATGTAGGAACTGCTCCCTCCAATTCCCACAACCTCTACTCTTGCTTGGATTTCAGCATTCAGTCGAATCCACCAGGTTTGTATTATAATGTGCCCGAGGAGGCCACACATTTTTCTTAACGAGTATTGATTGCATAGCAGGGTGTATACTCATAGATTATAACAAGAATAGGAGTCACTGTGTGCACATGCAGATGCTTACAAGCCAAGTGTACTTAATTGAGTTGCAAATGATGTTCAGAGGCAATGATCCAGTATAATAGACATTAGAAACACATGGTGGTACTGTGCAAGACCTTTACATGATTAGGTGATTAGTCGGGCTGTCATATCCTGTTGATCATGACTTTACTCTTGCTTTTTTTTCTTTGGATTGCCCTTTTCAGGACAGAGTATGCCATCTGCACCTTTTCACAGAATCCTACGACCCCTTCTGCTCGGCACGTTCATACTGGGATGCTTTGTGACTCTGTTTTTGATGTATTTTAAACCATCCACCAGCTGGTTATCAGGTCCCGTAGAGTCAACAGTATCCACAGACCGGGTCAAGAACCTCTTCTCCTCCAAGAGTGACAAAAACGTGACCACCGTGCTGATCTGGCTCTGGCCCTTTGGACAGACCTATGACCTGAGTGTCTGCAGCTCTCTCTTCAACATTGAGGGCTGTTTCATCACAGCAGACAGAAACCTCTACAATAAATCGGATGGGGTCGTTATCCATCACCGAGACATCTGCACTGACCTATCCAACCTGCCCCCGCTCCAGCGACCATCCTTCCAGAAGTGGATATGGATGAACTTGGAGTCGCCGTCACATTCGTCCCAGCTGCCTGGGATCGAGAACCTGTTCAATCTGACTCTCAATTATCGTCAGGATGCTGACATTGAAGTGCCTTATGGGTCCATCGTAGCAGCGGAGGGCGAAGAGGACTTCGTCCCACCCAGCAAAAACAAGCTGATCTGCTGGATTGTGAGCAACTGGAACCAGGACCACGTTCGAGTGAAGTACTACAATGAGCTGTACAAACACATTGAGGTTCATGCGTATGGACAAGCCTTCGGGGAGTACATCTCCGACCAAGACTACTTCCCCACCATCGCCAGCTGTAAGTTCTACCTGGCTTTCGAAAACTCCATCCACAAGGACTACATTACTGAGAAACTGTACAACCCGCTCTCTGTGGGGACAGTGCCAGTGGTTCTCGGCCCGCCCAGGCAGAACTATGAGAACTTTATCCAGGGAGACGCCTTCATCCACGTGGACGATTTCACCTCGCCCAAGGAGCTGGCTGATTACCTGCTGCTCTTGGACAAGAATGAGGAGATGTACCTCAGGTACTTTGAGTGGCGGCGGCACTTTAAAGTAAAGAAGGCCTACTTCTGGGCAGAGCACACATGCCTGGCTTGTGATTACCTGCGTAGGCACAAGGAGTATAAGGCATTCAATAACCTTGACAAGTGGTACTGGGGAGGATAGTGCTTTGAAGGGCTATGCAGCGCTTGTTTTGTTGTTGAAGGCAGCGCTTTAAGATTTTTGTCCTTCGGTTGACATGAAGGTTTATTACTGTTCTGTTCAGAGCTCCCGAATGATGTTTTTCTATTGGTTCAGTGGCCAGGTGAGATGTCCATCTTGTTTTTTTTAATTTGCAAGCCAATTTTGCTAAGCCTTATTTTGCCTTTTGAATTATTCAGTTATTATTTATATTTATTTTTTATGAATTACAAATGCACTACATTTTTTATTGTTATTTCAACCCATGTTTTGCTTAAGATGACCACATTTGCTGCTATTTTTTTTATGTTTTTGTCCTATTGCTAGTGCGAATGCTTGATCGTATGAATGTTCCTGTATAACAGACAACATTCATGATGCAAGGTTGTTGTTTTTTCTTTAAATATCACCTTCTCGTGAAGTGGCACACAGTGGACCTTGGAATAGTGTTGGCTGTAGAAGGAGACTGACATAAAAGTGAAAATATTTATGTAATATTTATTCAAGTGAGGCATTATATGATAAAAATCAATCTCATCTGTGCTAGTGATGCAGTCACCTATGCAGTGTTTACTGAACTCAAATGTGAAAGTAGTTCAATTGTGTCATGTACATATTGTGTATTTTTGGAATTATGTAGCTGTCATTTTTTTCCATATTTTTGTAAGTTTGCATTTGCACTGCTGATTCAACTGTTACCTATCTTTACATATGTACAGTAAGACAGACGGTCATCGTATTATGTGGTTGTTGATGGCATATGGTGATCATTACCCCAGTAGTCTCTGACAGCAGATGTGACTCTGCTCCGTGAGAGGGAGGTTACTATTTTAATCATGTCGTGAATTGTTCATTGTCACATGTAATGTGTCACAGTGCAGTTGGATTCCATGTGGATGATAGCACAGTAGAGCCATTGTACCAAAATCTGAAACTCCCACACAGCTCATTATGTTGCATTCTGATTTGATCTATGAATGTCTGTAATTTTTGACTGTCTGCAGTGACAGGACAGAGCACAAAATTAACACATGATCTGTGTGTACTGTACTCTCATCCCACAATTTGACCTGAAATATTAACGCTGATATTTTCAACTATGTCCAGCATATGTTACCATGTGATTAAAGTGAGCGTGAATTAGACCAGATCTGCCCACATTTGGGACCGGACGAGAAAAATGTGAGACGTTCGTGATTACTGCAAGATTGTCCATGTTTCTGTCTTTGAATCATCACACCACAGTGTTGTTTGGGGAGTTGGCAGTTGCATGTGAAAGATATTTTTCTGGATTTTGTTTTGTTTACACTCCTGTTTACAGCACTACACCACTCAAGATCACACTACAAAAAGACAGCTCTTCATCTGTAGATATCACACCTCTTCTAAATGTCATCAAAACCACTGTTCCACTGAACAATGCATCTCAACAGCACTCAGCAGCTATTGACATGATGGTTAAGTTTTTACAGAAGTACTGTGCAAAACCATGTCAACATTTTATGCAAGATAAACTGGTGGTTTCTTGGTCAAAATACTCAAATATGTGTCAGTTTATTATAATTTTGATATTTCTTCACTGTCAAAGGGACCATTGATGTAAATTATGATGAATCCAATTATTTTTCTTATGGAATATGGTTCTAAATGCCATAACAAAACCTGTATATAAACCTTGTTGTAAACTGAATTGTCATCTTGATCAAACCAGCCCACTAACACAGATCATTCCTGTATGTGAGCTTGGACTGAGGGAGCTCCTGCAGTGTTTGCATTTCTGGGAGAAAAGAAACAGTGTGTTGTATATATTTTTAATGTTCAAATCTCTTTATAACATGCAAGTGTTGTCAGGCAGTGAATGTGATTTCGCTGTACCTTTGTAAGTAATGCTGGTGCTTCAAGAGACTGTGAATCAAGACGCAAGGAGAGAGAGAGACACTTGAAAAGGACAACCAGCAACAGAGACAATGGGTTTAGTGTTGTAAGGTGGACAATTTCGTCAAGGGAGGCAATTTTACACTGAAGAAGTTTTTTTTTTTATTAGGCGGTAATCCTGTTGGCATGACCCAATTGAAAGAATCTTGCCAAAATGCAGCAGAGATATAGCACTTTTATTCATGTGGAGTTGTGTGACTCACTGTGCTGGTGGCTGTCTTAGATGGAGCTATTGTGAGTTCAGAAACTGTCACCCAAGACCTCAGTGTGTCCCACAGATTAACTATGAAACTGTCACTCATGGTTTCATATTGTACAGTCCAATCTCATGTATGAAAACAAAGGTTTCTTGTCCAATGTGGTTGGTGACTTTAAGAAACAAAAGATTTGTTTTTCTGCGTGCCGTCTGCCCCTTTCACCATCTCTCCCTTTCTCTTTTTTTGCACAAAAACAAACATGAAGAGCTGTGGCTCCTCTGTCCCCATGTCTGAGTCTGTGAGTGTGTCACAGCACCAGAGAGTGAATCAGGATGTCTCTGGATACTATCTGACCTGGCACTGATATTGCTGGAGTCCTTAAAAACACTGTATACTAAGTGAAATCTTCCTGTGTGGTTGAACTTGAAGATTTCTCCAGAAATGCTCATTTTCTGCCAGTTCACTGAAACTATCAGTGAGTCAATCAGTACAAGTTTTTTGCCAAATCAATGTATTTTGCCAAATGTTGTGTTTTAACTGTAGATGTCTGATAGTGTCAAAGAAAATAAAGATATGGATAAATGAGCAAAGACGAATGAAGTTTGCAGCACTTTTTTATAAAGAGAGATTATGATAACAGTTAACAAATAATTTTAAACAGTTCTATTGAAAAAAGAAAAAAAAGAAATATTATACTGTTGCTCACCTTCAGAGGAATAGTTTGACTTTTTGGAAACTTAATTTGCTTTCTTGCCAAGAGTTATATGGTAAGATGAATACCACTACGCAACAACCAGGCCGGTTAGCTTAGCATAATGACTTGACTGCGTCAACACGTTCGTTAACGCGGTCACACGTTCGTCAACGCGTAAACGCATTCGCACCAGTTCGGACGTGTTATGACGTTCGAACGTGTTAATATGTTCGTCAGGCCGGTAACACGTTCGGACATGTAGGGAAACAGCTAACACGTTCGTCAATGCGTCAACAGATTCAGACGTGTTATTACGTCCGTTAACGCGCGAACGCTTGGACGTTTGAAAAGCTGTCAACGCAGTAACACGTTCGGACGTTCGTTAACACGTTCGGACATGAGGAAACAACTAAAACCAAATGCCAATTCGTCATTTTACAAGGGGTTAAACAAATACGACATAACAGGTTCATTAGTAAGCTTTCGAGGTGCTGGTAAGTGGATTTTGTTAGCTTCGAGCACAGCCAGGCTAGCTGTTTCCCGGTTTCGAGTCTTTATGCTAAGCTAAGCTAAAAATGCTGCTGGCTAGGTGTATATTTACTGTACAAACGTGAAACTTGAATTAATCTACTCATGTGACTCTCAGCAAGAGCTAATAAGCATATTCTACAAATTGTCAAGCCATTCTTGTAAATTGGAGCATTTCACTCATTTTGCGTGAGTCTTGCATGTATGTGAAATTTGTAATTTGTTGTTGTTACACATTTTACATAATGCCACCTAATATGGTGTTCATGCATCTATATCAAATGTAATTTCCACACTTGATGCCCACACTGTTCTGCAGTGCCATGTAATGCAGGCGGAGGTATAAATAGCAATCCAAAAGCCTTGATAAGTGATTGATGAGAGTGAGGAGTGTGTGTTGTGGTGGTTACGACTCGATCCTCCGGCTGTTGTTAGTTACCCCATATCCTCGCTCGCACTCTGGTATTTGTGGTTGTCTCCTCCACCATGCAGAGATGACACGTCAACTGCCTCCGCTCAACACTGCAGGTCAGAGTGTGTGATACGTGTGTGTGTGTGTGTGTGTGTTGCCGGTATCAGTGGCACAGATAATCCATCGATGTCAGGTGTGGATTAATGTGAAAGTTCAGGTGGCGGGGGTGGGATGGGGGGATTGTTACTCCAGTTTACAGAACTCAAGACAGTGCCACAGAAGAGGTCATTGTCCTCACCAGTAGATTTCACATTGGCTTGATTAAATACATTACACAACATTACTCTGCAGATTGCCTCTATTGTTCTTCAAGGAACAATTTGACCTTTTGGGAAATGCGCTCATCTGTTTTCTTGCCAAGAGTTACATGAGAAGACCGTAGCATACCCATATGTATGATATATATGATAAAATGTAGCTAGAGCCAGCAGCAGCTTTTATTTTAACTTCGGTCAAAGACAGGAAAAGGGAGGAAACTGCCTGCCTATGCCAGAGGGTAACACCGCCCCCACCAGCACCTCCACTGCTCAACAATTAACTTGTGATATTTAGTTTGTTTCCATACAAAAACAGATAAATTGCAGCTAAACATACAGATCCGGGGAGTTGGTAGAGACCAAAAAAAGAGCTAAAATAGAGTGATCATTGGACTTGCAGTAACCAGGGGTTCAGAAACACAACTCTCAATGAATTATAATGTTGGTCTGCAACTGCTGGACGTGCAAATAAGCAACTTTTAAAAGGTAATATGCTGTGTTCTCAGCTTGCTTCTGCTGCACCCAAGGGGCCACAATATCAGTTATTGAAGATTTAACGATTTAACATATAGCACATTGTCATAAAAAATGTGACAACGGTGCTAGTAACAAACATTTTACCCTTTACCTTCGCTGTCGTTTTATTAATACCATGTTAGATTGCTGCACATATTGATGACTGCTGTGCTTTTTGAGTGAAGAATGCAGATTTTTCAGTGAATCAAAGCCTGTTTATTTGTGTTGCAGTGTTGGTGTAATGGAAAGTGTTTCAGCACAAGGCACTGAGGATGAAGTTGTTATTCCTGGACAGTGTTCTTGAGAGCTGGAGAAAAAAAGAAGTCTTCTTTTTGGGCTCTAATGCTGTGAAAGACTGTGGTTTTTCCTGTCGCAGGTAGGCTAGCATTTCAGTTTTTTGCTTTTGAATGTAGTTTCTTGTGAATGCGTGATTATTATCTGACTGATCTAACATATCTTACAAAGTGTAAAATCCTTCTTTATATATATTAAAATATGTTTGCTGCTGGCACAAAAACGTAATCAGCAGCTTTGTCTACACAGTTAATCCAAATACCAGGAAATCTGTGGGCTGGGAGGAGACAAGGGATCGAAGAGAAGAACATTTTAATGGGTTGTGCATTCCTTGGAGTAGACAACTTTCTCTCCTCTTTAGCAGTGGAGATCATATGTCTGGCTCTGTGACAGGTCCTGTCACCCACTCATACCGTGACTCACTTTGGTGAGAACTGGGGGAGGGTGGGGGCAGAGTTGGTGGAGGCATTACCCGAGCGCTCACAGGGCCTCCCTGAAGGGGTGTAAGGTTTTTGCGAGATTGTAGACTTAGTAGATTGCATCTCCTCGCCCCCCAGCAACCCCCATGTGGCTATCCTGTTCAGTCAAAAACGCTGCGTTGAAAGAGAGCTCTGCACGTCACAGAAGAGAGCAGAGGCCTGCTCAAAGGACCAGGTTTGTGCGAGCCCTCACATTAACTGCTAGAGCCGCCCCTCATCTCAACCTAATGGATCCCACTTATGCTGTCATCACCATGCCAACCAGCTGTCAACTCTGGTGCGGCAAGGCTTTTGTGCTTCAGAGAAATGCAACTGTGTCGTGTTGATCTGTCTCAGTCTACAACAAGTCACCACCTCAAAGGAGCCACCAAAGTAAATGCTTCTCTTCTTCTCTGAGATCATTTGATTAAGAGGGGAAAAAAACAGCCACTGACACCTTATTGTAAAGCCTGAATACATTAAGATAAGAGGACACCCGAGTCCAGGTCAAATAAAGGCCTATTTATTGGGGCTAGACAGGCCGCATACGAAATCTGTTGGCAGCTGCTCACTATTTGACTTCAGAGGATTAAGCAGGCAAAAGGAATATGCAAGATCAGCAAGCTTTTTGCCCGGCAGCGCTGGAACTGTCTGGTATAGAAGTTAATAATCTAGGAGACAAAGACCAGCACCTGTTATCTATCAGATACATGTCAGAGCGGTTATAATAAAATTACAAGCACACATGCATGAATGCAGATTAATGCTGACTATAAAAACACGCTATACAATAATCTCTGCTTTAATATTCAGTGAATAATGCTTCCTGTTGACATGCAATTTATTTTTTTCATTTTTCATGTTAGGCCAGCTCACTCTAAGAGATGAGAGTTTTTGTTTGCTGGTGAATATGGGTCACCTCCACCCTGGCTTGATGTCACATGATGACATACTGTGCAGCAACCCAACAAAGATTAGAAGCTTTTGAGAGGCACTGACTATATTTGTCCTACAGTTGGTTCACAGGTTTATTTAAGGTCTGCGTGGCTTTGTGATTTGCCACCGCCGATCTGGACACCAGCGGGGAGCAAGTATACAATACAGTGGCAATTTAATCCAGAGCAGCAGATAACTCAGTGTAATCCGGCAGATCCACCTACTTAGAAATAAGAAGAACCTGAAGGATGGCAGGGCTTCAAATCAGAAACCTTCCCTACGCCTGAGTTCCTGATATGATATGGTTATTTGTGTGCTGAAAGGCTTACATAACATGTATCTTGTAGGTCAAAAATAACATACCCTTCCATTATTCCTCAGAGGTTTGTAGATACCACCTACATACACCGCAGAACCATGTTCGAACATCATCTGTTGATCCAAAAATGGACTGCACCTTATTTATTTATCACTAGTGTAATTCTAGATGAATTTCTTTACGAGGAGTGGTACTAAAGCAAATGTGGAGAGAAGACACAAGGGAAGAGAGTTCATCCAGATGGAGTTGCATTCCTCTCAGCCTCATCCCTGTCACTGACCTTCCTGTGTGTGTGTATACGAGGGATTAGGCCTGTGGGCTGGGCTGGTGGTCTTCCCAGGCTATTTTTATGAAGATGTCCGCCCCCCTGATCCTTTTGGAAAAATGATATGAGCACATGTTCCAAGAATCAAATGTAATTAGTCAACTGTCAGTCAAAGACGCAGAAGAATTTCAATTTTAACTGTTTCAGAGATGCATTTTTGACACTTACAACTGCGCATCCAGTTAATGAGGTTGACTGAGCCAAACATACACAAAGACAAACATGCATCACTTGAATTATGTTGTTTCATGATGATGTGGGCATGGCACCGTAGCTAGGGAGCTGTTATTCCACAACATCACACTAAGAGTCGATTTTTAATGAAGTTAGAGTTTCGGTATCAACAAGATTGTCACCATTAACTTGTCATTTCTGCTCCTCCTCCTTTATTTCACCGTGGATGGATTGAACATCCACAGGCCCGCAGCTTCCCTCTTCTGAAGTGCTGCCAAGGCACTCTCAATAGCCACTGAGAGGTCCTGGCAATATAGTTCAGTACCTGGCAACCACAAAGCTGCTGGCGCCTACCTCTCATAAGCCATCTGCAACTGCTTGTGTGTGTAGCGTGCACTGACAAAGGCCACAAGTGTGTCCAGACACGTCAGAGCATCCAAATGGCCAACCATCTCTGCTGTGGCACCAATATCCAAATTGAGAAAATGTGTGAAAATGAAAAAAATTTGCACCTTTAATCTTAAATCTCATCTTTTATTGATGTGTATTTATGTGAAATCAATCCAACTGTTGGGCACTGATGTTAGCTGCATAGAAGACTCATGTTTCCCAATGATAAATTAAGCGTCTATTCATTAAACTGCAATGCTCCGTGCTATTCTGCATTTTTTGAGATGAAGCAACAACGATTAAATCATTTCAAAGGATTAGTGATCTGCACACCATCAGCTCCCTTAAAAGGTGCAGAATGATGCAGCGGAGCTTGTCCATTCTCCCCAGAGATTACCGCTAATAAGAGGGCTAGTATTTATAGAAGATCCCCCCCAGTGGATACCCCCTAATCCTGCCTCACCTCTTTTCATCCCTGCCCTATCCCTGTGCCTGGACCGCTCTCTTTCTGCAACCCCCAGCTTCAGCCTCATCCTCGCCCCATTTCAACTGAGGTAGAGACTTCCTTAATACAACACTGCTTTTTTTTTCTCTGATTCTTTTGAAAGAAGGGGAAAATAAATTGCTTGGCCTCTTTACTTGGTTGATGAGAGGGGTAAGAGATTGCCTGGACTATTAAGGGGCATTTTCCATCTCTCCTATTCTCCTTTATTGTCCAATTTTCTTCCTCCTGCTCTCTTTGACCTGCAGCTAAGAAGAGCAAACAACAATGTCCACCAGCGAGCGTTTCGACTGCCATTACTGCAAAGACTCCCTGCTGGGGAAGAAGTACATAATGAAAGAGGACACGCAGTACTGCACTAAGTGCTACGAGAACCTGTTCGCTAACTGCTGTGAGGGATGCTCTTTACCAATTGGCTGTAATTGCAAGGTAAGGAAGCACCAGCATTTCCTTGAGAACAAAGGATTTTATGTCACTATTGTGTAAATAAGAATGAATGTTGTGTTTCTTTACATTTTGATCTAAACGTGAGAAACATTTGATGTGTTTTGATCACATTTTGATTAATGCTGACCAAGTAAAACACCAATTTGTTACTGCTACTCTTATTCCCAAATGCTTCTAATCCATGTTCTAAATAAATATTTTACCTTGCAGAATATCTATAAATGCAATAAATAATGTGTGAAATATCTACAGGACCTGTCCTATAAGGATCGCCACTGGCATGAGCAGTGCTTCAAGTGTGCCAAGTGCAGCCGCTCTCTGGTGGAAAAGGCCTTTGCAGCCAAGGATGATTTGTTGCTCTGCACTGAATGCTACGCCCATGATTATTCCTCCAAGTGCAGCACCTGCAAGAAAACCGTCATGCCAGGTACATTAGGTTCTAGCTCGAGACTGAACCTTCAAACTTTCAAAAATGGAAATTTGATCTTCCACAACAGCATGATATGTGAGCAAACTTAAAGGAGTAGTTCAAGATTTTTGGGACATGTTCTCTTCCTTGCTAAGAGTTATATGAGGATATTGATACCACTTTGTTGTCTGTACAGTTATATGAAGCCACCACCACCTGCAGTTAGCTTAGCATAAAGACTGCAAACCGGTGGAAACTGTTAGCCTAGCTCTGTCCAAAGGTAACAAAATCAACTTAAAAGCTCCTGGTTAGTAATAACATAAATGCAGTGTATTGTCCAGCCAGTGATAATGATGGTAACAGCAGTGAAAGAAAATCATTTGAAATTTGATATTGAAAGTTTGTTTTAGATCTTTGAAAAACAATCTGACAACGCGGCCTGTTTAATAGCTGCTCTGGAGCTTTCAGTCATATCACATAATCTTTCTCATCAGATGGAGTTTGTCCAGTTGTCATGGAGTATGACATTTGTGCACTTAAAATATTTAAAAGTCCTTGTTGGACTTTGAGACTGAGTGAAATTGATTTTTGTGCTGGTGATGACATGATTGAAAGCTCCAGGGCAGCTGAAACAGGCTTTGTGGCTTGATTGTTATGCCAATTATAGATTACAAAAACCAAGAACAAACTTTCAATCTCAACTATTAAGCAAACATGGATGAGATGGAGTGCTCAGAAAAATAGAAATTTGAACATCTGTAATGTCATGACAAACACGGATCATGTGATGCAATTAAAAGCTCACAGCCACTAAATGGACCTTGTGGTGAGATTGTTTCATCATAACTGCTTAACAAAAATAGTATAATATTTGTGGCATATCTATTGTTATATGTGCAGAAATGTAAAAATAGAAAATATAAAGCTTACATAAATTAAAATATAAATATATAAAACACCAGACAGCAATGCATTTTCCTCCACTCCCAAAATTCTTTCCAAGATTATTAAGATTGCATCGTCCCCTCCCTACAGATAAAGCAAGACTATTTTGGGTCGCAGTGTGTTTCTGTCATGGAGGTACCATATGCTGACTAAGCTGCTCTCATCCCCTGTGCCAGGTTCCCGCAAAATGGAATACAAGGGGAACAGCTGGCATGAGACCTGCTTCCTGTGCCACCGCTGCCAGCAGCCAATAGGAACCAAGTCCTTCATCCCCAAAGACACCGGCTACTTCTGTGTGCCCTGCTTCGAAAAGCAGTTTGCCTACCAGTGCTGTGCTTGTAAGAAGGTAGGGTTACTGCTGAGTGTTTTATGTGTATTGACTGCTGCACTCAATCCCCCTGACTCTGGTGTTTTAATGTTACTCACACTGTGACTGTGTAGTAAAAGGGTGCATAGTGAGACAAATGTGTGTTTGTATGTGTGTTTTGGGTCACCTTTAGGCCATCACAACAGGTGGAGTGACCTACCAAGACAAGCCCTGGCACCGCGAGTGCTTCCTATGCATCGGCTGCAGAAAGCAGCTGTCGGGTCAGCGCTTCACCTCCAGGGAAAACTACCCCTACTGCCTCGAATGCTTCAGCAACCTCTATGCAAAGAAGTGTGTGGGCTGCACCAAGCCCATCACCAGTGAGTCACTGGCTGTGCTCTTGCTTTCATTCACTCAGACACCGCTCATGCAGCTCTCCCGCTCACATTTACTGCCTTTATTTGCATTTGTGTAGGAACTCTCAGATAAACAAGGTGAAGATCTGGCATTAACCTGCACATTATGTAAATACACCAATCTGTGTTTGATGTGCGCAGGTCTGGCAGGGGCCAAGTACATCTCTTTTGAGGAGCGCCAGTGGCACAGCGAGTGTTTCACCTGCATGCAGTGCTCCGTGTCACTGGTGGGACGCGGCTTCCTCACCCAGCGCGACAACATCTTGTGCACCGACTGTGGCAGGGAGAAGTGATCTTTCCATGAGGGGTCACCGCTTAAACCAAGTAACAACAGGATACAGATACAGATACTGTAGATTCATGAATATTTCTTGTTCACATGCCTCTCTGAAAGTCAAATGCTTATTTTAGTGTTAAAAATTACCTTTAGGTATTTTCAAATTGCCCACACACACCCTGCACACACAGAAACTGTGATGTTTCCATAAAGATAAACATGCATCTTTAAACTTAGAGCACTATATGTGCTATTGTTGATGAATGTTTTCTTTGATTCCCCCCACACACACACTTTTACTTTTGACAAACATAAAGTGATGTTGCAAACAGGTCAATTAATGGATTAGTCAATTGACAGAGGAAAGCCCTAAGTTGCAGCCCTAAAGCATATTTCTGTTAACAAAAGGTCAGGTTTGATAATACATATATTTCTACTCTATGCTTAGTGTACATTCGCTATGACTGCCTAGCTGAAAAATATGATTCACGCTGAGAAAACAAAAAATTATGCATGATTTATGCTTCTCTCATGTGGAATACCTGGCATACTAAAGGTTGTTCCAATAAAAACCTTTCTATGTACATGATGCTGAAATGGATATCATTTTAGGGCCTGCTGTTGTTTACCCTGATGTCTTATTTGCTCCAATGATGCCATCCAGAGGAGGAGTGTGCATATGTCTCTTTATGTGAAATTCCTTAGGGAGGACAGAAAGACACAAAGTTCAGTGACAAATATAGCTGTGATGGTAGGTTTAAAAACCAGATCTTTTTATGACCATATTGTCCCCAGCCAGTCATCCTTTAGACAATTATTGCTGTAAAACAAACCTCTGCTGTGTCTCTGTTGCCTCTTGACCTCATCACACCCTGCTCATGCACATTGTAAACAAACCCAGAGCGACCATATATGGTTTGATCAGCAGATCACTTGCTCTTCTACTTGTCCATTATCCACTGACCAAAGCCACCGCTTTGGTCCACGCACAAGCCAAGAATACAAGTGGCCGTAACTGTGGGCACCTCAAAATATCCGTCCTCAACGCCATACCTAATGTTTTGATACTTGTAAAAGTTGGTTTTCTTGGTGAGGCGGCTGGATGAGTTGTGTAAGTGTCCTCACATGGCAGGATGAGCGGCGTAAACTGCTGACACAGATTTCCTGTCAGGATATAGTCACATGGGGAGGTGAAACTACTTTACACTTCATAAAGTTGCGGAGGAATCAAAGAGGAAGGGGGAACAGCAGAGAGGTAGGGACATCTTATTTTACTTATTTCACTGAAGACGAGCTGTGGTTTTGATTTATGCAGATACACAGTGGAAAGTATTACTGCTGAAGAACTTCTCTGCTTGCTGGTGAGCTATTGCTTGAGTAACACTTGATGTAAGTTGCACAACCAAAGTCCAACATTAATGCATTTCTGCAATGGCTTTTAAAGCATTCACACAAACACATGTCTATGAAAGGCAAGAGGCCCCAAAAGAAAAGGACAAATCCAGCATCCAGTGCCTTGAGTGCTATGATCGAAATGTGTATATAGGGACCAAACATGCAACAGTCCAGCACCTCATCCTACCAAGCAGCACAAATGGAGACCTGAGCTCATGCCAGAGCAAAACCAGAGAAGGTAGAGCAAGAAAACTAGGCTCAAGCAACCCAGTGGTCCAACTGAGGGCAGTCCCACTTTTCAACCATCTGTTGGTCCTGTGGGAACGGAGCATTACAGCCCTCAACATGTTCTCCTTAGAGCCTGTTCCTGCCCTGAAGAAAATCCAGCATGTGTCTTTGTTTGAGGTGTGCGACTCGTCGCTCACAGCTCAGGCAGAATGTGTGGAGATGGTGACTTCCTCCAGCCGCAGGAAGGTGGTCCGGATCCACGTGGTGGGAGTGGACAGGTGGGAGGTTGTGAAGGAAGTCCCTCTGCCTCAGGATCCCGTGGCCTTGGCGGTGGACGGCACCAGTCTGTGTGTAGCTACCTGCAACATGTATCTCCTCTGCGACATTGAGAGTGGGAGCAGTCAGGAGCTTTTCCCTCACAATCACAACAGACAGCGTGTCATTGTGACCTCAGCGGGACAAGGGGAATTCCTCCTGAACGGGCCTGAATCTTTGGGTAAGAGCTGCCAAAATGTTTATGGTACATGTTGTCCTACAGGCTGCTGAGTACAGACGACTCCATGTGTCATATGCTTCCTTTCCAAAACAGCTATACAGTTAATCATCTCCTATCACTCCCCCATATACCCATCTAGCCGGAGGATATTTGTTTGGCCAAGATATCATTTCTCCATCCTCATCCCTCAGGCATGTTTGTGATGAAGACAGGGATATGCCAGCGCCCTCCCCTGCAGTGGCCTCTGGAGGTGCTGGCAGCTGGAGTATGTTTCCCTTACATCCTAACCCTGCAGCCCCAAGTGCTGTCTGTCTACAGCATGTTAGATCAGCAGCGCAAACAGACTGTGAGTCTCCCAGGTGCAAAGGGTCTACTCTCCACACCAGGTAAACCAGGCAGTTTCAATTCATCACCTAGTCCTGGCAGATTGTAGATCAAGAGCCTGCAAAACTGTAGTTTTTTTTGTTGTTTTTTTTAAGATGCAGCCGTGTCTGTCTCAGTTTGCGCTGATTCATTCAATCTTGCACCTACTGTTCCTACACACTGAGTGTTTCTGAAAACCAAAAACAAATTTCCCCTCAGATGGTGTGTTAGTGTTCACAGAGAGAGACATTTTCAGCCTGCGCCTGGTGCCACTCGAAGAGCAGATCCAGGCACTCGTAAGACATAAGAGGGTCGAGGAGGCATTGTTGCTGCTGGATGGAGTTCAAAGCAGTCGGCCACTTGACTCATACAAGGTGAAATGCAGTTTGTAGCCATACAGCATGACGCACACATGCCCCTGTTTGAGGTCTATGTCTCTAACGAATACGTTCCTCTCAGAGGTCATAAAACATATTCAATTATTTTTGAAGAAAACAGAGGTAACATTGCAAGCAAAGAGTCTACAACCATGCTAGCAGCTAAATTTAGAAATAGCATGCTCTGAGGTAAATGCTCATTCAGCATATCAACATAGTCACACAATGACAATGCTACAATGCTGATTAAACCAGTATTACATTTACAAGAGTCACCGTCTTTAGCATATTAGCATGCTAATTAGCAGTAAACAGTGTAGCTGTTGCACACTTTAGCTAAGTAGCGCATCAAACCTTTTTCTCTCAATTCAGCTTTTTCTACATTTACTGCTACCTGCAGGTTTGTCTCATAATTTCACAGTTTTCTCCTGTAGATTCATGATGTGTAGGTGATATGCATGCATTAGCACCCCAGCTGGCATTGTATTGTCGTGTTGAACTGAATATTTCATCACTGTAGAACAGATTGCACCAGGATATAAAGGCGTAGACTGAATACATTATTGTGAAATGCTACTTTAGGTGTGTTCCAGTTGGATGAATGCAACTGTGGACAGCAGATGGTGTGTGACATTCAGTGTAATCCGTTCCATATCTCAGGTTACAGGTTAGAGGTGAGCGTGTTAAAATAAATATGCTGATGAGTCCTTAGTTATTTTTTTAGAATTTGTCAGGTTTTGTGATGTTTGAATGTCCTGAAGTATAAAATGCCTCAGTGATTTCAACTCACATATCAGTGCATTAAATATGTTTCCATGTCATGCTATGCCTGGTTTTAAGAGTATTTTTTTTACTGACAGGATCTGCAGAAGGCCATCACTTGCCTGGCTGGATTTGTTCATTTTTACCAGAAGGGTTTTTCCGAGGCCAGAGATCTATTCATGTGAGAGTAAAGCCCCCTAACACGACACTCCAAATTCAAACACGCAAACTAAATCACAGCAGACTGTGTTGTAACAGTTTGAATTTTGTCTTCTTTGCTGAATTGCGCACTTAAGTCTAACACTAATCAATACTCATTACTCACTTTAACAGTAAAGGTGAGTTGGACCCCAGAGAAATCATCCACCTCTACCCTGATATGCAGTTGTGTCTCGGCGAGGACTTTCAGTCCCGGTTTGATCATGAGAACAAGGGCAGGGATCTTCAGGTGTTCTGGCGAGAGGACAGAAACACATTTCATCATTACCTGGCCTTCCTGGGAGATTTTCTCAGAGCGGTCAGGGGGACGGAGCAAGACCTGAAGTGCAGTATGGAGGTGGACTGTGCCCTCCTGAGGCTGTATGCAGAACTGGGAGACACTGAAAATCTGCAGCAGCTTTTGACATTTCCCAATGACTGCAGGCTGGATCATTGTGTTCCTGTTCTGGAGCAACACAACAGGTGAATATAAATGATTGTTTCCTACACAGATGACTTGCAGTCACACTTATGAATCAGGATATTCAGCTTCGTGCACAAGTATGATTCTGATTCTGATGATTCTCTCAAATAATTCAGTATTTGAGACATTTGTTATAGTTTGTACAATTTCTGATGACACATTTGCTGTATGCTCTCTTTTTATTTTCAGATTTTTTGCTTTAGGTTGCCTCTATCAAAGCCACGGGAAGCAAACTGATGCAATAAAGGTATCATTCCACAAAACACCACACTTTTTACCAACTACATGTAGAAATGTTGTGTGTTTTAGCCTGTTATATTCTTCCAGACGTGGGTGAAGATTACAGATGGCTCCCACAAAGACCCCTCGTGCTCAGATGTATATGGCCACATAGTGTGGACTCTCAGTCAGCTGAAAGACAGAGACACTGTGTGGAAATTTGCAGACTGGACCCTGCAAAGAAACCAAGAGGTGCCTTTGTCTTTTTTTCATGCTCTCAACCTGACTGCAGAGGGCAGAGTTGCACAATACAACTACATGTTACAGATATAAACACACTGCAGAATGCCACCTACTCCACCATATTAACTAAATTGCCTTGATTATGGGGCAATTATTGTTTATTAAATCACCAACGACAATTTTCCTTTATTTGAAAAAGATAGGTGTGCAGATTTTCAGCAAGCGTCCACCGGATGATCGACTGGAGACACAAGACGTCCTTGTTCTCTTGGAGAAGTACCCACTGGCACTGGTTTTGTACCTTGAGTTCTTAATCCATGATTTGAGCAGTGAGGTGGGTATGGCAGCAGCTATATAATCTAATAGCCCGACTCCTTTTATTAAATACACTGAGACATGATTGGTGTAATCTGCCCTCAGGAGGAGAGACATCACAACCGTCTGGCCTTGGCATATGTTACTCAGATGCTGAAAGAGGAAAAGGGAGCAGATTTGATGCCGACCAGAGGGAAGCTACAACAGCTGCTCTGGGAGTCCAAATTCTATGACGTCTCTGCTGTATATGGTGCATGGGGATACTTTATAAGACCTTAAATCATCATAGAATTGTCAACAAATTAAGGTAAAAGTCTTGTTTTTTCCTCACTGCAGAGAGAGTCAAGTCAACAACCCTGCACACAGAGAAAGCCATTCTCCTGGGTAAGACCGGGGAACACTCCCAGGCTCTGCAGGTGCTCGTTCACCAGGAGCGAGACCTCAGAGCCGCGGAGGCGTACTGCTGCAGGGCTGCCAAGGGCCGGGACACTGAGTTCAGACAGTCCCTGCTGCTCACCCTGCTCCAAATCTACCTGAGCTCGGAGGATCTCACCAGCACTGCAGTAGATCTGCTCAACAACAACCCACGGGTCTTTGCGGCGGAGAAGGTAATCCAGCTCCTGCCTGACTCCTGGTCTGTTCAACTAGTCTCCCAGTTCTTAGTCAGATCCATCAGGGAGACCTTGCACCAGAGGCGGATGGCGAGGTTACAAAAGGCGCTGGTCCAAGCAGAGCTCATGCAGCACAAGGTCACTTGGGTGAGTTTAATAACATATTTCACTTTTTTTTTTACTGCAGTGAACTTTGTGAGTATTCTTGTTTCCTTTTTTTTATCCTGAACCCCGTTGACCTTTTTACTCTCTCCTCTGCAGATGCAGGCCTCAAAAACTAAGTTCGTCCTGGGCAAGGAACAGAAGTGTAAGATTTGTCAGAGAGACTTTGCAGAGCCACAGTTTGCCTGTAACCTGCTTGGCGAGCTGATGCACACCAGCTGCACTGGCTTCTCAGCATCGTAAAGACACTGATAGACCAGTCTGTTGCCTGTTCGTGCGCATATGTGTGTCTCTGCACTTTTGAGAATCACATTAATTTCTAGCCGGATAAGTGTGTGCTTCCTACCCGATAATTTATCTAGATTAGACTGTATCATCTAGGCAAACTCTCTACAAGGATTCAATTCATGGACCTTGGACCAGACACGTTCCCTAATTAGAAAAAAAAAAAAAAGAAAATACATTGTGTAAATAACTGGTTTCAAAATGTAAAAGAGCATGCAGTGCACTTTTTCAGGGCGGCACGTCTGAGCCATTTCCTACAGACACTGTAGACAGCAGTAGCTATAAAATGAATTGTGGAGGACACTCAGGGACATATATTCACTGATCAGACAGTGGTGTTTTACATGGAAACCACCTGTGGTCACCCTGATGACCAAAAGGGAATTTGACCATCCTCCACTGCTGTATATATGCATCCCCGCCATCATGGTTTCCACAGACTGTGTATATTTGTCTGCATAGAGCTGGAAATAGAAAGTCAACAAGCTGCACGTGAGGGACTTTTTTTTATTCAGCCTGTGCATTAATATACATTTATGACCAAAAAGAAAAAGAAAATTAAAATTACTGGTTTAAAAATGAAAAGTAAACAGGTCGAGGAAGTGCAAGAGGAGTTTTGGGTCGTTTCTGTTATAAACTAATTTTACAAGCGACCAAATGACATGTCTGTGCTTTGTATGGAATATGAAATCAGAGGCAGTTTTTACCAACATCATCCCTATATCATTAAGGAACATCACAGATGTGTATTCCAAATAATAACACACAAACTCCAGTGCGTCCACATGCACAGTGTGGAAATCTTGTAAATAAACTTAAACACATATCATTAAGTCGGACGACACAGGACTGAAGATGCATTTGTCTATTCCTGTCACAATTTAGTCATTAAGGCTAACCATAACTGCGAGTATTTCTTTATCCTGACGCATTTTGGGACAAGAGTTGAGGAGACGCCTGAGGGGGCTGGAACAGTGACTTGGCTGGACTGCTTGTAGGTTTTTGGCCTGGGGTGAGTGACTAATTGCAGCGTAGATAAATACTGAATTATGGGTATGTTGGAAGGGATTATCTCTTTGTGATGACCCTGCCAAGAGTTCTTCCATTTTTCCCTCCTAATGAGGTTTTTGCAGGAGTTTGTCATTGCTCCCACTGAAGGTCTAAAGCAGTTGAGAGTTGTGTTCATTTAATGTTTCACAGTGTGCGTGTTATGAAGCCTTTTGAGAGCATAACTAGGATTAAGGGCTTGAAGAAGGCCACACTTGATAGTTCTCACTTTGAGTGTATAAATTTAGCCTCAGAGTTGTATAAATAAACCTTGGAAAACCTCAAAAAAAAAACAAAAAAACATTTTTAGCTTTTTTCTTTTATGTGGTTACAGGAAAATTGCCACGTCCACTCCTCTGTATCAGCTCCTTGTAATTTTGATAATCTAGGCATTTAATTTCAATCTACTGCTCAGTCATTGTAAGCACTCCTGTATAAACAGCTGAAGGTTATCAGAGCAAAGAAAAACAAAGCATCAATTCCTTTTTTTTAAACTTGTTTTGAGATGTGAAGGGAGCCTCTCACAGTTTATATGGACTGACTATGAGGGCTGCCGCTGCCTGACTGGCTGAGCTTTGGGCCGTGCCCGATGACCAGTGACCACTGGGTGGACCTGGGTGGACCGAGATTACGTCCACTCCCTCCATCCCTCGGACATCCTCGGGGAACATTAATGTTGTTTTGAACACTTGCGGTTATGCAGCGCCTCAAAAATGTTTTTCTCATCTTTGATGTTGACCAACAACCATAAGTAACCAAAAGGTAAAAATAAGCAGACAAGTACAAATACACCTTCTCCGCCTAAATTAAGACTCCAAAATAACCATTTGGGGCATTTAAATGATTTTTTTAAATTTAACTTTTTTCATCTGATGCATTAAGATGCCTCTCTCATTGAGTATAATAAGGCAGAAATCAGCAGTTCGTGTTGATCTGAATGTCAACTGCCTGAGCAGGCTTGGACTCTGGATGACTATGGGGCGCCCTGGGGTGCTCTGGGGTGCTGGCCAGATGGTCATTTCACACATGAGCGGAATAGATTGGATGTAAAAATCAACAGTTATGGAGGAAAGTATGGTGGGTATCCAGACATTGGTCTCCCATTATAAATATCCACCCAGCCACAGAGTCAGCACTAGGAGGGAAAACAAGAACATTTTCTTCTTGTGCTTTTCTAAATTTAAAGAAAAAAATGTCTACTGTCTGGACTGTAGGATGTAATTGTTTACATGTTAACATATAGTTTTGTATGGGATGTGAAGGAAGCATTTAGGGCCTTTTTGCCTATACAGTATATATAGAAATGGATTAATCTCTCTTCATCGTTTTATTAGTTTTACACTTAATGATGTTTCCTAATTTTATGAGAACCGCTTATAATTGTGATTTTGAACAGATGACCTGTTTCATAGGTCTGCTGCAAGAAAACAGTGCATTAATTCTGTTTAAAGTCTCAGTCCGTGTGCTTGGGGGTGTGGCTCAGCAATCAGCACCAGAATCATCAGCACACCTGCTCATCATTACTCATCAGCCATAGCACTGCACCCTCTGATCGGCACGTTGTTCTGCCAGTAAGGGAAACTCTGTTTCTCGTGTATTTTCAGAGAATTTATTCTCTCTCTGTCGTGTGCAGCAACAACCGTGTGTTTCCTGCACATCTGAATCTCTGGTGTTTGCTCTGCTTGCCTCACCACTCACCTGCAAAAGCGCCACCCCGTTTCTACCATTCTCCCTCATCTGCCCGCCTGGTCGGCCTTCATGATTCCCCGTATTGATTCCCATTAACACCTTTTCCCTAAACCTGTCTTTGAGTCTGCCTTTGGGTCCACAAAAACAGAGCCATAGCATATTTAAAGGAAAAGATTGTGATTATATAGTGAGAAAGGCAGTGAAGAAGACAATGTTAGAGAGCACAAAGGTTAAATGTGTGCTTTCAAGTTATTTTTTAATATCATAAAGTTATAGGAAGATATATTTTCCACTCTTTGGCAATAACTCTAAAAAAAGACCATGACTAAATTGCTGCCTCAGGATTATGAAAACAGCAGCTGGTACCTCACTAAATGAAGCCTATGGGAAAAATGAATACGCTATACTTCTCTGCATCGTGCATCAAAGCCACAGAATTTATAATCCTCCTGCTTGTTTTTCAGTCTTTTAGTGGTTGGCATGAGACAAGGAGAATCTTAATTTGCAACCCTTTTGGTGGCAATAATAGTAAGGTAGCAGAAAACCTAAACGATTGAACTTTAATTCACACTCTCCCCGGCAATACTAATCCTGTAGATATAGCAGAACAAGTATGGGAAAAAATAGCCAAAGAGGATGATCAAAACATATCTTTTTTTAACTCCTAAGGAAACGCTCTCATTTTCATGACTTGCTAGCTTAGGGTTTGGCAGAATGCCAGTGGGAGAAATGTGTAGGGTGGCTCACTGGCGACACAGAGGGCAGAGACAGTGACCACAGACACCCACCCTGCCCTGCTCTACGGAGGCATGGGTTATATTACATCAAGCTGTATAGTATAGACAGTTAAAGCATGTCTACAGGGCTAACATTGTTCACTATTTGCCTCTTTCAGTGCTCAAAACAGTTTGTTTGATCAGATATTTTAAGGGAGACATAGTATATTTTTGTACATAACTAGCACTTTCAGAATAAATATCGTTACTGAAGATAATTAGTTAGAAGTTCATTATATTATTACAAATATGGGTAAAGTGCTTAGGGATTGTATAAAAATTATTAGGAGAAGGAGGTGGACAGAAAAGGGAGGAGGTGTGCCAATGTTAGTTTGACATTGTTTTCTCCCATATTTGTTTTATTCAGCAGTCCACTTAGCATTTATTACAGAAAATGAGTTAAAATGAGTTACATCAAAATACCATTTTGATGTGTGCATGATATAGCTGAATTTTTTGGCCACCTGGGGGCAGACAACACTGACATGTCATCACCTTTTGAGCTGGGAGTATGAACCAATAGTAGCAAACAGGTCTTGTTATACATACAGCTGATATGTAGCAGCATTATCATTCATTTGAAGTTATGTTCTGGCCACCTGATAAATATAAGTCCAGTATTCACTGGCTTTCAGCTCTGTGTTCGGTCTCACCGTTCCTGAGAGTTCACAGTTTGCTAACTGCTCCTGCTCTGCTATAGTGCTGGTCTGGTTGTGGTGAATGATGGTTTTCCTAATATATAAGCTGGCTTTGTTCATTCATCACTTTGCTGAAACAACCGATCCCTTATATTGAGGAGGCCTTCTTAAAGTGAAGCAGAAGGTTCAGGCAGGTGGAGGCAGGTTGAAATTGAAAAGTTAAACGCGATATTTCAGCCCTTCCACCTCAATAATTTTCATACAGACCCTTAAGTGACTCTCCCCAAACGCTTCCATTTCAATGAACTTGCCAAATCTCTAGAAACTGGCTAACATCATTGAAGTCAACCCAGAAATAGATGTATTCCTAAACAACTTAAGTAGCATTAGAGTAATGATCTGTACTACATCGACTAATGACTCAATTTTGGATAAAGGATAATACAGTTCATTTTGGAAAGTATAGTACCTTGGCAGCCTCGTGTATTTCACGGCACTCTTGCCTGCTCTAGGTAAGGTTTCCAAATTGGGGAGTTAAATTACTTTCGACCAAGGGGTCTAGCTGTAGTCAAATCCACCTGTTTTTTCTTTTTTCTTTTTTACCCAAATCTGTGTCCATTTCGAGTCTCCTTCATCTGGACCATTTGGATTTCTGGGAACAGGAGCGGACCTGCTATGAGTAATCTAAAGTTGGCGGAGTACAATCTGGCGGTCTAATTTGGCCCCATATTTACACACCCATTCATGTAAATAAGCTTCATTATATTTATATGTTGATCAGTTTTAATGTCAAGTCAACAAATTAGATCACATCTCTATACTCATTGGGAATTAATTTCATACAACACTTACTTAACATATCTTATTCTGAAGTGGTCCAGTATGATTTCTTCTCTTGTATGTCTTAATTCAGAGGATCCTGTAGGTGATAATCAATTCTCTTCCAAACTGCAGGTGATGAACATAGTCCCACAGAAATGCCTTACATGAGGTCTGTCTAAATGTGACGAACATAATTAAGCTCTGACAACAGAGGGCGTGTGTTCTGTGCACTTGGGGTCCCGGATAATTTGGGAGGAGCTCTATCTGGCCAGACTGTACTCATGTAGTGTTTGACATCACTGAGATTACAGAGCATATGCTGCATTAGATTGCTGTTGCTGTACCTGGGAAAGTGGAGACATGGGATACTTGTAATTGGACATTTGGGCGCCAATCACCTCCCCACAGATGAACACCTTCACCCACAACAGATGGGCCAAGGGTTAAAAATGTCCTGATATCCAGCCACTGGAGTCCTAAGAGGCACCCCTCCCTCTGCTATCTAGGACTGAACTTGCTGTAACCCACCAATAAAGGCCTGGGGGACATGAGATCCAACTCTAACCCCAAGGCCTCATTCAATCTTGAATTAGAGCAACTGCAGCGAAATCTTGAGTAATCTATGTTTACAGCAGAAAAGTCCACTAAGCTATCCTTAAACTTATATGCGCAATCCAAGCTCCAATCAGGCTCTGACAAATTAGAGGTATATTGTGTTTTAGCATGGAATTACAATTCTATTTCTACGAATCGAACATCTCTAGAGCATTGAATGAAGGACTGAGCTCATTAAGTCTTTCATGAACTCTAACTACAGGCGAAGAAGAATAGGCGATTCTCAGCTGACGATGAAGCTGCCGCGACATCTCTGCATTTTTGTGGTTTCATGCACCGACACATACCCATACTTGAGGGTATTTCAGGAGTACAGAGCATCACTTTGGAGTCTAAAAAAATGGAAAGAACAATTTCCAAAGATACAAGATGTTCCCCAGCCAAGGTCTGTGAAAAATTTAATGAATGAATGAATTTGTATGACATTTTCCTTCCTTATACTTCCTTATAAGGCGTTTCATAAATACCATCTAGCTGTGCGGAACCGAGTTGTTTAGTAATTATTTCAAATTAAATTTTTAAAGAACCTGTTAATTGTAGTTGTGTTATGTTGATGTGCATTAGTGTAAGTCACACAGATCACGTAACTGCTTAAAGGAAGCCTGATGTAATGTTGTGAGTTTTAGCATCTTTCTTTGAGATTGACTTTAGTGTCTCTCGCCCCCTCCTCTAAACTGCATGGTCCTCCTCTGGTTTATATCCGGAGCAGCCAAACCAGTCTGTTCCATTTGGACTACTATGGTCAAAGTCCCTGGAATGTAGCCGCAAATGTGGATTAAGATGAGGAGGTTGGGAGAATATATTAATTTGAGAGCGTTTGGGATCATAACACTCTTTTTAGCGTGTTTAGAAATGTTTTTTCACTGTTAATTTGTAATAATTTATATATTGGGTAATGGATAAATCCCTGCTATGGGTTAATTAATGGTCTAATTGGTATTTCTTATAGGTAGGAGAAGACTACTGACTATATAAACGAGATGGAGCTTCTCCCAAGGTTTCTTGATCATGCCAGCATGGGCAGGCAGCAGTATGTCTTTTTATCTTGTGACTCTTTGTATGAGATTAGTCCTGTAGGGCTGGCTGCTACGTGCACACTTTCTTTTCTGTGTGTGGAGTTTTATGCGTTCTCCCTGTGCATGTGGGTTTCTCTCCAGGTGCTCCTTCCTCCTACAGTCTAATAATGACAAGCAGGTTAATTGGTGATTCGAAATTGCCCGCAGGTGTGAATGTGTGCATGAATGGCTGTTTGTGTCTATATGTCAGCCCTGTGATAGACTAGCCGTCTGTCCAGGGTGCCTCACCTCTCACCCAATGTCAGCTGGATTGAAAACCAGCCCTCCTTATTACAGCAGTATGAATAATGAATAGATTAACGATAATGTCATATATTGGTTATTGGTTATAGCCGCTGCTTGAGTCAAGGGGGCATTTTTCAACAGAACGAGTACTGTCATTTTTCAAACTGTTCTTCTCGAGGTTTTAAATGCGGGACTTAAACTTTTAATGGTGTATTTTTACAGTACTGCACTGGTACTAAGTAAAGGATCTGAATACTTTGTCCACCACTGCTTGGCCCACCCTGTGCTATCTATGATGGATCATTTACTGACTGATATGTTTAGTCAGCTTTCAGCACATGCTCAAACCCTGTGGGTCCAGATACCACAGTAAATCAAAGACCAGTCATCACTGTGGTGACAGCACAGTGAATCACAGCGTCCTAAATAAAGCTCTCTAGCTTTCCATTGTCTAAACACCAAAACCAACTCAGAGCTCTATAACATAACATTGTGTATGCTTAACATGCTGCTTAATGAAGCAACAAAACCATGGCAACAGCCACTATTATATGTATGAGTAAACCAGAGCAAGCATGTTCTTAAAGCCCATAAAAACCTGGGGGAAGTACATTTACTCACTGTGTTCCAATCCTGAGGCAAAAAGTGCCTCAGATATTTTAAAATCTTTTGAACCTTTCTCTTTATGCATAATAAAATTTTAGTGAATATTATGGCACCAAACACAATACTGAACTGGTAAATATCTTTATTTGTCTGTGGTCTGTCATCTAAAATTCCCTATTACAGCGGGATAACTGTTTCTAAATAATTTTCTTGCTTTTACTTGCATAGTGCAGAAAAATGTGTTGAGGGGTACAGAATAAAAAACCAAACCTATGTACTGGGCACTTATTCAGCTAATTTTACCCACACTATTAATAAAAACAAATAAAAATAAAACACTTTCCACGTCAAATCATCATCAAAGAAAAAAAAAGAGATGTTCCACATTCAAACGCTTCAGGTACATCATAAACATAATGATTAATTGTCTGTGATGGTTGTGGTTTGAAAAGTCAGAAAAATACCTTCCAGCTGTCTGTTTGACAAAGTGTGTGTGTGTGTGTGTGACTGCACATACCAGTCTTTTTTCTTATCCCTCAGGTGATGACTGACATTTGCAGTTTATTGCCGCATTTCATCACAGAGCAGAAAGCTTAAATCGTCTGGAGGAGCTCACCTCGTCTCTCCCACTCTCTGTACAGACTGCAGGAGAAGTCTAAATTCGACAAAGCTGAATCTTATGTTAAGCTCTCAGTTGGCAGCTCATGTCAAACTGGGACAGACTGGAGAGACTGGACAGCTTTTTACTCCCCCCTCAAAAAAGCTCCCCAGCTTATAATGTCAGGTTTTGGCACATTTCCGACCTTTAATTTGGAGAGGGTGTTTCACAGTCACGAAACCTTGGAAAGATAATAGTGAGTGAAAGTATAGCTTACAGTGGCTGCATGTGTACAGGCGTGGAATATAATTAGCTTAATTTCAATGAAGCAAACCACTTGTCTGTGAGGTATAAGTGGGATCAAATTCTGCAATCAACAAAGGGGCTTCACACTGTGTGTATAAAGTGAAAGTAAAGGGCTTTGAAATAAGAGTCCAAACATCAAACTAATCTCATTTAGCTTTTAAATCTCTTATTTCAGATCTGTTAAGAGAACAGCAAATGTATGCAATTTACCCTGGCTTAACAACAGAGCAACAGGAGGAGGAGAGGGACCATCCTCTGTCATTAGAGATGCAACGTAATACCTGACTTCAAACATTTTGCATCTGTGTGAAATCCCTCATAAACCGTGACCTTAAGTTTGGGTCAACTAAAAATTCTTGCATGCTCTTGTTCAGCAAAAATATATATAGTATTATAATCAGTATATGGTCAGAGATGGTGTACAGTGGTGTATATTTTTATGTACTTCACCCTGCTGTGGCCTTGGGCCTTCATTGTTCAGCCAGTCCTCCCTGTAATAGCATAGTGAAACTAGAAATAAATACATGATATCCACTGGAAGGCACTCATTATCTGAGTGATATTTGTCATAATCCAACTATCAAATGACAAGTATTCGCTAAGAATAAATAGAGCTGCTATAATCTGTATTTTTATATTAACACTGGATCAAATTACTAATGTGAAAGTGAATTATTGTGGGTTTTAATCTCTGTTTTGGTTCAGTCCCACCGCTCTCATCATTGTCATTTGTCATTTTCGGTCGCAACAGTGTCTTCTTGAGAGGTGATGGTGATGGTCGCTTGCTAAGAACTTCAGCCATTGTTGTGTTTACAAAACAAGAGGTTAGAGCTACTTCTTCAGAGAGTGATTGCATTAGCTAGCTGGTTAGCATGCTAACATTAGTAGAGGAGAAGAAGTGATACAACTAGAAGCAAAACACAGGTTTTGCTTTCCACCGCTGGAGACAGCTCTTGGCAAGTAACAACTGAAGTTTGATACTTAACTTGCAATGTTTCTTCTGGACTGGTAAGTCTAGAACAGTTGTTAATGCTAACATTGGCTATGTAGCGATAGCAAAACTTACAAATAGCTCCTTTGCTGCTTGTTGCTCTGCCCCAAAACTCAACTAATGCAGGTTTAAAGCTATCTGAACAATTTGAAAAATTTAATTCCACAAAGTTTGTCTTGTTTTATTAAAAAGAAGAACTTATTCCATTTGAAGATGCTATGATTATTTAAAAAAAATAAAAATGACATAATCGCTTTAAGGGAATAAGGAATGAGTGCATCATTATATTGCAAAACAACTCATTAGTTGAAATAGAAACAGATGGCTTTGAATAAAAAGTATTTCTTTTATTCACTGCCACAACCAAAGTGGTTACAGCCTCCTGGAAATGGCTGGTTTGGCTCCCTGAATGAGATGCACACAGTAGCTCGTTCTGTTAGCGAGGCCTTTTTCCATCTTTGGGAAACATGTTTGATCAAATGTCTGTCCCTATATTAGATAGCCACTTGAGAAAGCTGCTGCCCTTTAAATGCTGCTACAGGAGTTTCCAGACACGGTCTCAGTCCACCTGTCTGTCTGGCATAAGATGGGATTCAAGCAGCGTCTACAACCACAGTTTTATTCAACCACGAGCTGTTGCAAACTGACCAGCATGTGACTAGACCAGTGTAAACACTGTAGCAGAAAAAGTGCACCAGTATTAGGACTGTAATTCTCTCTTCCTTTACCACAGGACCTCAAACTTCCACATTTGGAGATTTTGTTTAAAATACAGAACTGTAAATAGCCGAGAAAAATACCAATTGGAAACTCTTCAAAGTCTCATACAGTATGTGTGCCATTCAGCAGAATTAGCAGTTCACCTTGTGCCATCCAGACTTGACTGTCCAGCTCCAGCTCCAGCTCCAGAGAGAAAGACATATATTTACAGGCTTTAGATGTGCCTTAAAAGCAAAGCCCATAACCTTCGAAAAATGGTATTTACAGTAGCTGCATTATCCAGGAAAAAAAGGAGATTTGGTGCAGGAATTATAGAAGAGATTAACAGAGGCTCTTTGTCGGGAAAGAAGGTCAGAGACCCAAAATAGTCATCAGGCCTGTCCTAGAAAGATCTTCCAGCAGGCTGTCTTTGCAGTTAAACCTATACATGCTGCAATTGAGGGAGAGATCTCTGGGAAGTGACATTATAATTATTATGTTAGAGGGAAGGGAAAGTTTTACATGTGGAGCAGGCTGGTTAACAGGTCTACAGCCGTGGTCACTTAAGACAGCTGCAGTGTGCCGAAATTACAGAGCACAATGACTCACACTCTTTCTGTGTTTAAGACCACTTGGCTCTGCCTCAGGAGACGGGACGAGCCCTCACAGTAAAACAGGCTCTCCACAGAGAAACTGTTGGCTCATCAAAATAACAAACTCTTTGTTCTTCTTTGCAACATTGGCCCTGGCCACCTGGAAGCATTTATTATTTCTAGCATTATATGTTGATCAGTTCTGAGAGAAATATGAACCCAGAATTTTGCACACAGGAAGACAGAGGTCACACTGCTGTATTTATGAAGCTGCGTGCAAAAATAAATCATCTAGACCCCCCAAGAAGCTACTCTGATTTTTATGTACAAAATTACACTTCCATAGCTTTAATCTATGTAATGCAGCCAGCTTACATACATCATTTAGCAAAATCCAGCCAGGATTCAGCTCATTAGACGCCTTGGCCTTAACCTTTCCACAAAAAGCCTTTTATTAACAAGTTCATGTAAAAAACTAGAGAAATACAAGGGTGCAAATTGTCATCATCCTGAACACCGGTGTTACCTGTTACAAATTTGAGTTAATGGCTCATTTCATACAAAAGCAGGTCTAATAGCTCCTTTAAAGATGTGCTCAACCATGACATTTCTTTGTGAAAAAAAGGTTTAAATCACTTGTAACTTCAAAGCATCCTGCAGGATTGAAAACACAAAACTCTTTCTCTGTATATCTCTTTCATTTCACAGTCAAATTTAGCCTGTGAGCTTTTTTACACTTTGACTTCAGATTTGTTTTGTCTGAACGTCAGGGACAGTCTCGGATGACCTGTGGTTAGACATGTTTAATGCTCTATGGTTTCCCTTATGGTGGGTGTTCAAAAGATACAGTCAAGTCAAGAAATACCCTGGACCCATTCTTTGTCAGACAGCTTTCCATTTCCACAATCACAGGCCATGTGAGGCTCAGCACAAACTCACAACACAAATGTTTTTGCGTTCAGGATCCACCTTTGGCGCGTCTCTTGAAAATATCCTGCAAATATGAAGTCTGGTCCCCAAAACCCCTTAAACAAACACAACCGGGAGCCAGCTACCAGCATGCAAACCATATGGAATGAAACTTCAGTTTGTGTGTTCTTCGTCCCGACTTATTCTGGGATGTTCTTGTGTCTGTGGATTACCAATAACAAAATCCAAAACATCTGCTCTGTGTCACTGGTTCAAGAGATTGTGGGTTTTGTTTTTCTTAATACTTTCAGATAGCAGGCCAATAGAACACTTTGCTGTTGGTTTGTATTGCAACTCAGATGTTGACCAAGAAGTCACATCAGAGTTTGCCATAAAACCAACTGCATATTTACCATTTTTATAATACTTTAATTTTGTAGAGAATGCTTAGTGACTTGTCATTGGTTTGATTGATGTTTTAATTACACTTAAACCAAATAGCTGTAATTTCTCTTTAATTTCAAACATAAAAACTAGATCTGCAGGCAGTTATATTTGTATTGTATATTTTAGGAGAAAACACTACATTTTACTGATACATTCAGTATTAACATTTTCACATCTCGCCAAATAGATTAATTAACAGCATTTCCTCATTATGTTTGCAGCAACAGACATAAAACTTTATGGGCAAAAAAAAAGAAAGAAATGGTTTAAATATATTAAAGGTACCCTGTTGTTTTGATTATTCTCATTCACACACATATACACACGAGCACAGATGGTGCAATACACATTCCTGCCAATGGTTTGACATTATTCCACCACTGAACAGTAATGTACCAAGAAACAATGCAATGTCACAGCAAAGACACAGAGGTAGAAGACTGCTAGCATGTAAATATGGATGTAAATAATGCAGGTTTCAAGCTTCTAAGAAAAGGAGGAAGGAAAGGCATTCAACACATTAGACTTTAAGGACACATATATTGCATTTTGGTGTGTAAATGTAAACATAAAATGTTTTGGCCAAATTTCAACTTGTGGTCTTCTACTTAACTGTCCATTCTCAGTGTAAGTTGCATTATGGACCATTATTGTCTACACTCTTTTAAAAGTCACAAGTCAGCACTGAGAAGCTTCACTATTTCAGCAGATGAATGTTAAAACAGCTTCATAGTGTCAAACTCTGCTCATACATCATTCTTCACACACTGAAGGTCAAACATCCAAGTGAATTAATAAGAAGAAAAACATTTTGGAGCAGTTAATATGTTATTTCTAGGGAGTAGACAGGATGATTTTGTTTGTGTATATTATATAATGTGGAATGATTCCCTTTTAGTCACAGTTAGACCACTGTTTCTGGCTCTGGTCAGAGTATCAGCCCACACAGTGTCCATCAGCCAGCAAAACAAACCTCTGAAACCACACCGGATCGGGCCTCGACCCCGGTATTGTTTTGGACATACTGTACGTTAAACTCTGGTTAAGTCCCTGTGGTCACTTCTTTATATGCAAACAGCATGGGCAGAGATATGTGAATTGTGTGGGCAACTAACTAACAGTTCAGCTCCAACACTTATTTTGAGGCAGACATTGGCCAGGACCAAATATAGTGTACAGAAACAACACTTGTCTTGTCTCTCCGCAAGTCATTATGGTGCAGCGCTAACTATCTGCTCCAGCAAGTGAGGTGACATTGTGTTGTATAAACATGGCTTCTTGGTTGTCACTCTGCATTTCAGGCAAAGAAAGTGTCATTGCCCCCCCTACACACACACATTCAGACACACATGCACACATTCCAACTGCAGTATGTGCTCAAGTCAAATGTAATTATGAACTGACAAATCAAATATAAATCCACCTCTGTGCTGAGACAGTTTACTCTGCAGTAAAAGAGCTGAGCATTTTCATCCTCCTGTCTTTCACAAAGACTTCTCCACACACACTGGCAGGTATTTTTTGGACATTTGTTGTGCAATGGCTGACGCTGCCTGATACAGACAGTGAAACCTCAAATTTTTGCAGGTTTGATGTAGCGGATTAGTCATTATCCTTAAATACAGAACTCCGCCACCTACACTTAAGAGTCAAAAATCCCATTAAGGTGGTTTTATGTAACTTTGATGTCTTTAAATGATCTCACAATAAGCAGATACTTCGAGCAGTCTGTCTACAGTTTGACTGGGAGTTTCATTTTAAACTTTTAGCAGATCTGGAACCAAGCAAGGTCCAGAAAGTAGCAGAAGGTTATAATACAATGAATTACAAGCAAAGATTGTTTCCTTGTTAGAAGACACAACAAGAGGAAAAAATTCTATACGTGTTGTTCTGACCTTTTTACCTTTGTAGTACATTGTGAGCACAAATCTTGTTCCGCAGCACCTCATAAACTGTCTGGCTGAGTACTTCTTGTTAAATTAGTTTCTGGCTGCTGCAACTCTGAAACTCAGATTTCCTCGGCTAAACAAAGACTAAAAAAGCCGCCTCAAACCAGCAGCTGAGTCAGACCTTTCCAGGAATAAACTTACTGTAAATTGAACTGTGGAAGCAGAACAATCAAATCAGATAAAATAGCACTTGACCCAGTTGACTGGCAGTAAGTGGGTTCTCATTTTCAGAAGTGTGTCTGACAGCGGCTTCGTCCAGCAGACTGGCGATAACATCACAAGCGGCTCATGAGTGTAAATTTCCAACTATTTCCAACTTATCAACTTAATTACATAGTAAATTTCACGTGTTTACACAATAGAACACCCTAAAGTAAAATTTGGAACATTTTACTGGTGTCTGGCCCAGGAAAACTTGCATGTCAACACGCCGCTCCACATTCACACAGCTACATGCATTCGCACCTACAGGTTGTTGAAGGACATCCAACTGTTACTTTTTCATCCCCAACCCACCCCCCCACCCCCATACCCTTTTTCTTGCCTTTCTGGGGTTTCAAACTGGTGACCTCCCAGACACCAGCCCTCATCTCTAAGGCTACCACTACCACCATTTTTCAGTTACTTTTACACTTCCGGCTCCATTTGGGTCCGTGTTTGTTTTCAGGACCCTGTAATTTCCCCACCAATCACTCAAAAGGGCCCCCGTCAAGTCTGCCATTCATAAAGTTTAAAGTAGCTCTTAGTGGTCCGTGGAGTTTATTGAAACATTAAATTTGTATCCCAGCCGTGATGGTGTATCTTTAGCCGTTGCTTAACTCACGTGCTTGGTCGGATCCCCTTACATCAACCGCCAATTATGTTCTCCTCTTGGGTGTGGGTTGAGCCTCGGTCAGCATGGCGAAGAAACCAGAAACATCAATTCCTGGGTAGTGGAGTGAACAAAAACAGACAAAATGCGAAAACCTTTCTTCAAACACTGTTATCATTGTAGAGTACAAGCACAAACATCGCTAACATTGCCAGTAACGCTGTCCAAAAGTGCTCTCTGGGGAATTTAGTGAAATCTACGGGCTGTTGTTAGATACGGATGAAGGCTTGAACAACAAGCAGGACCTCTCACTGTCCTCCACCGGAAGGTCAGGCGATGAAAATTTGCCCAGTCACTGATTCCCATGCTTGTTTTTATCTTTGTAATCTTTGGAATCAATGGAAGACAATAGAAGTTTGCATCAAAATATTTCTCTACACATTTACGAAAAGTGAAATCGACGTGATCCTGAAACAAGAGGCTGAGCAGCTTCCATGTGCTCTCAATGACTTTGGGTGTGTCACGCTCATAATCAGCCATTTTCTTGCTTTTCTAAATACAGTAAAAGTGTTTTATGTCATATATCAAGTGTATGAAGTGACATGAAACCGAAAGCATGTGTGTATTTTACAGCGAAGGGGCGCTCAACAATATAAGAGCAGAGCGACGTCACTGCCTTCAGTTTGAAGGCTGTTAACCTAATTCCTAATGGTTATTACAATGAGGCCTGCAGACCACATCAAGCATCTGCGGTACTGTAATGAGCAGAGCAGGGAGAGAGCCCTGCCATGCACATTCACAGCCTTCAATTCTGCCACTATAAGCACAAGGACACAGAGTCCTTGTCAAATGAGCGCAGTGGCGTGTTTAGAAAATAAAAAATATGCTGCAAGGTTATAAACAACATCCAAATTACACTGTTAATTCAAGTCTTCCTCAAGCCAAAGTATACTCTGGGTTCCAAGGCTGAGCATGAATGTTTCATCCCCCTTTACAGACTCACATGCAGATGCAGGTTGTTGTTAGTTTTTTATGCAAAAAGAGATGAATCATTGTTCTCAGAACATTTGACTAAAAATGGAGAACCTCTTTTGCAGTGGTTTCTCCATGTTTGAAAAAACATAAATAAACTGAAATTATCTGAACCTATAAACATATAAAATCCTAACTCCACCCTCTGTTGCTCTGTCATTTCATCTAAATCTGACTGAAGCTGGAATGGCTGGGCCTACTCTTCCTTTTGGGGCACAAACATAAAGAGATTTTAAAATAATATAGTATAAGGAAAAAAATATAGAAACTGGTGGCACTAGGAGCATGAAGTGTGGTGTTCCCCAGTAATTCAGTCAAAACAGGAAGTTTCAGCTGCTGAGTACTTGGATAAACAAAAATAAAGCAAGAGCAAACACGCGCAATCAAAATGAAAACTTGCGTTTATGATACTGGCTCGAATGTGATCTCCCTCCTGCTCGAGTTACACGAGTCACGTGCAGATGTAACGTGACGGTTCTCTATCATCATGCCGCCTCAGGTAGTCAGTCTGCACCTCTGCTGTAACCCATCGCTCCTGTCTTGGTTATGAACAGAATTCCAAACATTTGGAAATGAAGATCACAAATTGCATTATGTTTTATTTGACAGGAAGAGCATACTTAAACAAAGCTTGCCAAACATGATTAAGTGCTATAAGCCAGAGAAGGTAGCACTTTGGAAAATTGCAGATAATTTGGTCTAATTTACAAAAAAAGGGGGTTCAAACAAGCTCCATGTTGTACAATCTTTAATTATACCCACGGTGAAAGACGCCTGTCACAGTCACGTGTAGCGAAGACGCCTCTTATAGAAACTCGGTGAGGCCCTCGATCGTGCAACTCGTCACCGCCATTTCTGCAAATATATACATGTTGTCAGCAGTATGCAAAGTATACACATCATGAGAACACAGGAAGAACATGTACCATAAATGGTCCCATGTTCAGGAAGATTTTGGGATGGAATATAGAGTACCCTACACATCGTTTACGGCTGCTTGTGTGTTTGAGAACATGTGATTATTTGGGTGTATGCATTTCCTATGTGGCCTGCCTGAAATTGAGAAATTACAGTTGGAGGATCTCAAAGTAAGCAAGGCAAGGTGGAGGGTGAGGGTGAGGGAGGATAATACTGGAGGATAGAGCTGATTGAGGAAATACAACATCACGACAGAAACCAGCTGTAATTGTAGGAATAGTCCTGAAACCTCTGATGATGTATGTGCACTAAAGGGGGGGCCAAAAATAACAAGTGACCACAGGGGCATGGCCCCTTCTCCAGGGCAGCAGCAGCAGCAGCAGCCTCTTGTACGGAGAGGTGCAGTACAATAGTAAAACCTGCCCTCTGGTGTCCAAACATAAGAAGTGCACATGAGGGCTGTCGCACACTGGGCTGCATTCACAAGGCTGCACAGAAACAAGCCCAAATGTCTTTTCCAGTGGTTCCTTATATAGTTTTATTAGCTGTTTTGAGGGTGAAACACTTACAAAAATACACAAACTTAAGAAAAAGTATTCATCCTGAAATAGAGGCTGAAATCAACACCACCTTGTCCTCTATCAGCCACAATGACAAGCTGACTAAATAATACCCAGGAAATGTACACAACTAAATATATGAAAAACTAAATAAGTCAATCCCTTAAATGATTGCATTACTTTTGGAATAAACTTAATTATTTGCTTTCAATCTAAGGCAAGAAAGGTAAAGGCGAGTCTCCACCAGCCGGCTGGACAAGATGTAAATTTGGAGTCTGGTACTTTACATCCTCAATGCAGGGCTTTGTGAGGCAGCACAAGTACAAATCTGGTGTTCAGGGTTTTTTTTATAGATGTGTTTTGACTATTTATTTTATATTTTCATGTTTATACAGGGGGGTCTTATAAACATCCATTAATATAAACATGTCCTGTGCATAAAAAGTTAAATGTTGCAGAATCACTGTGAATACAAGAGTAACAAGGCTGAAAATGAAAATGAAAAGGTGTCATTAGTATTCCTCTTGTTTGTGTTCTCTGTTTATGTATTCATTTATTTATTTATTTTTTGCTTTGAACATGATTATTTTCTAGTTCAGAAGAAGACTGAAATAAGTGATAATCATGTGTCTGGATATTCAAGACATGGAGGCACCCTGATGTGACATGCCCGCTTTGGGCAGATCTGTCTGCTAATTACAGCCTAGCTATGGAGGGAGGTACTTGCATGGTGGGGGCTCCCTTTTTTTTTTTTTTTTTTTTTTTTTTTAATGATGTGAGGGGAAGATATGGTATAAATACCCACATCATTGTACTGGAAGGCAGCATATCCTCAGTTGTGCTCCTACCCTAAGGATATACAGCAGCGCCAGGAGCTCACTGGTGCTGAAGAGACTGTTTTTTTCCCCCCTTTGGATGCCGGTATGTGTGTTTTCTCTTCCACTCTAAACAGCTCTATCTCTGGAGGAGTGTAGTCAACATCTTGGCTTTGTCTAGGCCTACAATGACAGGCTGGTGAAGGGAGGCAGATTTTGGCTGGTTTGGAGCTTTGTGGGTGATATTGCGAGAGTCCTGAAGGAACCAGGATGCTCTGACTCAATCAAAACTTGAAATTTACACCCTGTTACTCTAGCTTATCTTAATATTTGTCACTTATTGAGTTTCTGTAAAGATGTATAACATGTACACTTAGCTGAGAAAGTTTTTAGGCTTGAGAAAACTGAAACTTGCTGACACTTTGTGCTTTTTAGACTGGTTGTGCTGACTGCCTCCTTGTTTCTCCTGCAGGTTTGACCTTGTAAGATGGACATACGAGTAGCGTGCATCCTCCTCCTCATGGCCACCTTGACGGCGGCTCATGGGAAAGGGTATGTGGTGAAGAAGGTGGTGCCCTACAACGTGAAGAGCCACGGTAAGAAAACACAACCTCCTGCTCTCTTTTTGCTCCCATTTCTTATGCCACAGTTGTCTTCAGAAACTAAGCCTCTAAAGTCAGATCTTCCCTTCTAATGACTTATTTTTCCTCAAGCAACATTTCGTGACAGTCTCGTCTTACCTTTAAATCTTCAGCAAGGGAATAAGCATCTTTGTTGTGGCCAATATGGGCAGCATAAGTAGCCAGACAGATGCTCGCCACAGCCAGCTGCACTTTACTTTGAAAATTCAACTCCACCTTGCTCTGAAACCATTGTGCGCTCTGATTGGCTGCAACAAGTGTGCATGCTTCTCCAATCACACAGTCCATTTAGATCTGGGATTTGAATAAGGGCACTTATTTACTCAGTGCAGAGCTTTGCAGTTTTCTTCCGCTGGGATTTGCTTGGATTTGATAAACACATCTAATTTCAGTGTTTCTTTCACTGTTTTTGTAGTTTTGACTGAGGATTTTATTTTTCCTCTCATGCAGCCAAGACGATCACGTTAGCAACAATTTTAATTAACTTATTGTTAGACTTTTTAAATTTTCTGATCATGAGGGCATAATAAGCACTATTATTATTATTATTATTATTATTGTTATTATTGTCTTTTTTAAATTTAGCACTGAATATTTGCGTGAATGTCATGTTTCCTATTGTTTATCATTTGCTGGTTTGGATGATTGAAACCAAATATTTTGGGGAGCATAATGTTGTTCTTGTATTAAGTGTATTTTTAAATTATTTTTTCTTGTTTCAGTCATTTTAGCTATAAATGCTGCCAGTTCATTTGCTTTCAGACACTCATGATATTCAAGGCATATTTCAGTCATTATCTAAAATAAATCAACTTTGCTTTTTTTATTAAAAAAAAAAAAAAGAAGAAGAAGAAGATTCTGTGTGCAGAATTAGAAAAATGTCTCTGGTATATTCAGAGCCCTGCTAGATTGATTAACTACATTTTAAAAATGTTAATTATGGTGTGGTCTTGAGTGTGGGCTGAAATGCCTTACAAAAATACAAAATGTTGCTTCTGTGTGAAAAAACACACTGCTATTTTTATTTGAGAACGTAGCTGTTAGTGAATTATTTTTAGTTGGACACTGACAATTACAGTCCAGTCACCCAGCAGTGTGGTTTGTTTGGGTGTGCCTGCTTAACACAGAAGTAGAAACATCTGTTTGTCTTTATCCAAACTCGGCTGCAGTTAGCCGAGGAGTGAGCCTTTTACACTCACACACATGTGACCACATTAAGGCATCAAATAAAACGAGACACCCTCTCATTTAGACCTACTGTTTCGCAAACAAGACACAAGATGTCTCTTAAAACTCTTTGGCTGTACACATAAAATCTGTATTTCTTTAGTCTATTTAGATTTGTTTAAATAAATATAAATAAAAATAATAAATCAAATATATAATGTAAATCTATATTTTAAAAAGAAAGCAAAGACAAATTTCTACACAAGAGGTATTTTATCAAATTTGCCAGTGGAGCAGCTCTGTGTAGTCATACCTCTTAAGTACAGGAATAGTTCAATGGGGGAAAAACTTGCCCCACCTCCTAATTGGGAATCAAATATAATTGAATCAGAACCAATCAGTAAATTACTTGCAGCTACCATTTTTGATTTCATGGTGCTACACAAAACAGCACTGAATGAGGTTATCCCTCATTTGAACTTTTTTCCCCTTGAAATTCATCTCACATTTGATTGCTGAACAACCATGCTGCCAGTCAACAAGATAAAATTCACTCATACATAAACTCATACCTGAGAGCTTATACTTTTTGAATGAATTGTAAGAAGAGGCACCAGAGACACTAGACCCTGGACTCTAAAATATCATTGTATGAATATGATGCTCAGACTACATGTTCACATTTCCATTCTAATGTAATAACAAACTAAACTAGAGGTTTCAAAGAGTATAATTGATCCTGGTTGTAACTCTACATAGTTATTTTAATTTTAGTACTACATCATACCAATACATTACAGTGTAACTTATAATGACAATAACATGCAACACACAGTTGATGAGTGCTTTCACATTGTGTCCATTTTCACCTGTTGTTGCTGTTTGTTCTGGGTGGTACTGATGATGCTCACTCTTTCACTCTTCACAGTGGTGTCAGTGGCAGGTGAGCCTGGTCCTCCAGGTGAGCCTGGCCCTGAGGGACCTCAAGGCCCTCCTGGCCCCCCAGGTGAGAGTGCTGAAGGTCTGCCTGGACCCCAAGGACCTCCTGGACCTCCTGGAGCCCCTGGCCGCTCCATCGCTGGCAAACCTGGATCCCCAGGTGGACCTGGCAAACCTGGCAGCGACGGAGCACCTGGTGAGAAGGGAGACACTGGAGCCACTGGCCCTCAGGGACCTAGGGGAGTCCCAGGATCTCCTGGAAGCCCCGGACCTGCTGGCCTCTCTGCTACTGGCAAGCCTGGACCTGCTGGTCTTCCTGGAGCAATGGGACCTAGAGGAGAGCCTGGTCTGAAAGGACACCCAGGTATTCCTGGTCTTCCAGGTTCTAAGGGGGATAGAGGGGTGGGAGTTCCTGGACCTCAGGGTGCGACAGGACCTGAAGGACCTATGGGCCCACCAGGAGCACCAGGTGCAGATGCAGTTGGAAAACCAGGAAAACCAGGTGCACCTGGTGAGCCAGGAAAGTCAGGTAGCCCAGGTAGGGATGGTGCAACTGGTCCCATGGGACCACAGGGTCCTAAGGGACACACTGGAGCCCCAGGTGTAGGTCTGCCAGGTAAACCAGGTGAGAATGGCGCCCCAGGCCTGCCTGGCCAAGTTGGCCCTAAAGGCCACCAGGGACCTGCTGGAGCTCCTGGTGCCCCTGGAGTCCCCGGATATGGAAAGCCAGGTGCAAATGGACAGAAGGGAGAGAGGGGAGCTACAGGTCCCACTGGTGCTACAGGTCCAAAGGGTGAGCAAGGTCACACAGGATATACTGGTGCAACTGGTGCAACTGGCCCCACTGGTCCCACTGGACCTCAGGGTGAAACAGGTGCCCCTGGTGAACCTGGTGCCGTTGGCCCAAAAGGTGACACAGGTGCAACTGGATCTCAGGGACCTAAGGGAAACAAGGGAGATCAGGGACCACAGGGTTTCCAAGGTAAACAGGGTTACCCAGGTGCAGCTGGTCCTCCTGGCCCCAGGGGAGCCACTGGACCCTCAGGTAACAAAGGTGATGTAGGTGCCCCAGGTACCCCAGGTGCTCCAGGTATTCCTGGCCCTGCTGGACCCAAAGGTCATCCTGGCCGTGCAGGTGAACCAGGTTCTTCTGGTTCTGACGGTGCTCCAGGTGAAAAGGGACCTGCTGGGCCTCAGGGCCCTGCTGGTGCCCCTGGCCATAAGGGACACCCAGGTCTCCCTGGTCCTCCTGGCCCTGCTGGTTTGGCTGCTAAGGGTGTCCCCGGGCCTCAGGGTCCTCCCGGTCTTCCCGGTGAGCCTGGTGCTGATGGAGAAACTGGCCCAGCTGGCCCTCCTGGTCCCCCAGGTCCACCTGGCGAGGTTGTGTTTGAGAAGGGCAAGGGAATTAGTGAGGTTATGGTTAAGTCCCCCATGTCTGCTTTTACTGCATCTCTTGCTACCCCCTACCCTGCTGCTGGCAGCCCCATCAAGTTTGACCAGATAGTGTACAATGCTGAGAATCACTACGACCCTGAGACTGGCATTTTTACTTGCCAGGTTCCTGGAGTTTACTATTTTGCCTACAGCATCCATGTTAATGGAGCTCATGCCCTGGTTGCTCTGTACAAGAATGGCCAGCCTGTTATGTTCACTTATGATGAGTACAACAAGGGCTTCCTGGACCAGATGTCCGGTAGTGCTGTCCTCTTGCTCGATGAGCAGGACACAGTCTACGTCCAGATCCCCGATGATGAGGCCAATGGTGTCTTTGCTGCCGAGAATGTCCACTGCTCTTTCTCTGGGTTCCTCATTGCCTCAACGTGATACGTTGATACAGTAGTTCCCTAAAGCCAACCAACTAAATTTGCAATCTATTTCTCAAACTAAAGTAAACTCCCTGTTCATTCTTCCTCAGCCAAACAGACAGGCAGTTCACCCTTCTTTGAGGAATAGTAGCATCTCGACTTGAAAACTACAAGAAATAGGTGCTTAGAAGAAGGAAAACTAATTTATGAAAACAGGTGATCAGGGATGGGGGAAGCAATCCACAAAGTTACCAGTGAGCTTTTGTAATGGAGACAGCATGTGAAATTGAGGTGTTATAACTGTGTTGTGTCCTGACTTTTTCTTTTCCACTCTGTTCTTTTATACTGACGTCAACTGGTGACTCTTAATTTAGTGTTTGTCTGTTTTATTTTGTTTGTTTTTGTACAACCTTGTTTTTGTTTGGGTGACCAGTAATCTTATTAAAAGTACACAAATACTTTCTGTGCAACATGTTGTAACTGTTGTCCTTGTATGTGACTTGAATATTGTGAAATGGTAATGGTCAAATTGACCGTTATACTGAAATAAGTCACCAGAATACTGTCATAAAAACACCAACTGTTTACCAGCAACAACGTTATATCCCTGAACATGCATTATGTCATGTAAAGCATAATGACCAAAATAAAAGATGTCTAAACAAATGTTTTGTCTCAGGAGCACTTTTTAAATGGAAACCAAATTAATATTAGCAATTAACAAACTTTTTTCTATATAAAAATTACATGGAGGAACATAAGAAATAATACAAAAACATCATCATTATCAATTATGCACTCAAGTTTATGTGAAATATTTTTATGAAAGAAAATGAATGCCTCCTAATACAGTGGAGTTAGAGGTCAACAACAGAGTGGCGGCTCTTTGGGCTGGGAGGGATTTCCTGTTCAAGACCATGTCAACATGTTAGCTTGAACATGAGTCTAGGAGGGGAATGGTTTGTGGCCTTATTAGCTGCCCATTATTTTTGCAATAAATTACAAACTCAGACTGTTAGTTAAAACTATCTACTATAAATAAAAAAAACTCTATTACAAATGCCTTACATTCAGAGTGAGCTTTAACTGCAAAATGTACTTAAGTATCAGAAGTAAAATTACTCATCATGCAGAATGTCCACTTCCAGGTCATTATGCTATTACATGTTATATTATTGCATTATTCCATCTGAAAACATTTTATTGTTCCACATTTTGTTCTGTAACAAGACACCATATTTTAGAAGCTCATGATGAGTTTTGTATCTAAATCTTCATCTGCAAAGTGACTGCTGACAAATAACTGTAGAAGAGTGAAAAGTGTAATGTGGTGAAGCACAAAAGAGAAATACCATCACAAGATTAACCTGCTGGGGGGCAGAACCTTTACCTGTGTATACAAATACTACTCTGCTGAAATAATACTTAATTTAACAACATGACTTTATTAGAGATCTGTATCATGTGAAAACAGTATAAAAAATGAACACTCATAATCTCATAATACAGGACCAACCTTAGTTGATCTGTACTTACAAACCTGCAGTTAATCAAATTACCATAAAGAACTGACGTGGGACATACAGCACACACTTAATTAAAGTCGTTTTCCACACCACTCGTGCCTGTATAGAAGCTGAGATGGATGAGGATCATAAAGTTTGAATCTTTTCCCCACATGATGGCCACCGGTCGTCTGCTTGGCAGCCACAGTTTACAAAAGCTACTCTACTGTGCAAGTCTGAGTATGGGTGTGCTGAAAATAGTTGCTATGTGGGATGAGGGACAGGGATGGTCCTCTAGCAGGGCAGCAGCTGTTTGATCTTCCCTGGGAGAGAGAGAGAGAGAGAGAGAGAGAGAGAGAGAGACAGTGGTTAGGTGAGGGGCCCAAGGGACAGGACAGAGAGGAAGCTGGTTGATGGAAACCGCTGGTGATTGCCATCTGACGGGACTGCCATTCAGAGACGGTCTGTGGTTGGTGCACGAGGTGGGACAGACAGGAACACAGTCGGAGAGCTGCCTCTGGTCAACTCCACAAGCCACACTCCAAAATTATCTGCTGCACTTTGAGAGATATTCCACTTTGATGTAGTTTAGTTTTTTAAGGGGCTAACTTCTCTCTATTTATCGGTTTGTATTAACACTCTTGTTTATCCATCTGTCCAAAAAGAGCCTAACAAAGGAACTGAGGAAGGAACTGGTATGAAGACATCCTGAGAAAGATGGGAGCAGTGTGTGGCATGATGGGATACGTCATGGCTGTGAGCTGCATTTGAGCCACACCAAGGAAGCAAATCCCTCATCAACCTGACCAAGATGGATGTGCAGACCAGGAAGCAGAAATAGAAATATTATGTGTAAAACACACCCTTCCTGCGGTGGCCAATGCTGCAATACAGAGGGTTAAACTGGGTGCAGAGGAAATAGACGGGTTGAAATGAGGCTGGGCACAGCTGTGGGCAGCTAAAAAACACCCTGGAGACTTTTGCTGCGATCTCTTCTACTATTAAAAAGATTCTGGTGTTTTTATGGGTTTTTTGGGGTTTCGTCGAAGGAATCTCAACATGCTGGTGGTGAACGCAGGCATCAGTTAAAGCTGCTTGCTGCAGATACTAAAACTCTGGACGGCGTAAAAAAAATTTTGTTACAAACACTATCATTTATGGTGCAAAACCAGCAGTTCTGTGATTGAATCAAACACAACTCACCCTGAATCTCTTCACATAATTATGCTGTGGTGGCTCCCCGAGTCATTTCCTAAAAATACTGAAGGGCAGAGAGCACATCTCACTTTGTCTCACTGCAAATTTGGCTGGTTTAGAGAAAAAAATGTGCTTGTGATAATCACATACATTTTAGGATGTGCTGAAGGAGGCCTAAAAGGGGGGGTTCAAGAGCCATTTTGTTTCCTCTACTAAAATTGGATCAATAAAGATGTAACTAAAAGGGCATATTTTGTGAAAATGGAATCACACTTGCTCTACATTATTAAACGAAAGCTGGTTACATCTTTCCTATATAGGCACTTTGCAATATTTACATGATCTTTTAGCTAATGCAATTAATGTAATTACACAACCTGGTTAAGAATTTCACACCTAATTTATACTAATGATATTTTTTCCAAGTGTGACAGATTACAGCATCTAAATCTTAGAGGTTGAGACTCCATGTTTTATACTGCCTCTCTACACGCCCAATTTTTTTCAGTAATGCACCACATGAGGGTGCTGTAAAGCAAAGAATTCATGGGTGCATTTATTTGTCTAGTGGCTGATCTCAGCCATAAATGCCAGCCTGAAATCTCACACCTACTCAAGCTACAGAAATTAATCCGTGGAACATTTGATATTTGGTAAACGCTATAAATAAATCAGCCCAGAGTGCAAATTCATGTCATTCTTCACGAGTGCTCAGAGAAAACAAACTGAAAACCCTAATACTACTTTATAGGCTATGTTAGATTCCATATTGAATAAGGTGAAGCCTCATTATATTCAAAATTATGCTGTTCATTTGTGTGCTTTAGTGTAGATGTTGCAGTAATCACAGCTTGATGCAAAATTTGCTTAAAACATCTCCCAATTTTATTCAATCTTACAAATGGTGAAAAACAAGAAAACTTCATTTACAATGGGTAATCTGTTAAAAACTTCAGTCATTTAGGTACATCTCAGTCATAAAACCAGTAATATCAAAGTCTATACAACGTGCATTACTACAGAGTTTTGAAATGGTGGAATCTAAATGGAAGGTGATGAGCATCTATTGTTTTGACAGTTAACTAAATCTAGTTCATTCAGGAATGGTTGTGTCCACAGGAGCGTCGAGCTTAAAGAGTTGTAAACAACTGTGCACTGCAAAGACAACATTTAAGACTTGGTTTAGGACTTTCCCTTTAAATATCACAATGTGTCAAATCTTGCAGACACAGCTTTAGCTGCTACATCCAATTGCCCAGCACCAAATACTTCGATTAAATATGTCAAATTCAGCAACGTGTCAACACAGTCATGGTTTCATGTAGAAAAAACATTCACACTCGCATTCGCACTTTCACACTCACCCACGTCACAAATGCAAGCACCAATGAGCAGTGAGGAAGCAGCACACTCGCCAGTACGCCTCCTGTCCATCACTGCCACGGACATTGCAGTCGTATTGGATGAGATGGTTGCAGAATAGTAAACAAACACCAACAAAAAATAAACAAAAAAATCCCTGGTTTTAGACAAGTCCTCATCGCATTCCTTCAGACGGGCTCCGTTGTCTCCTTCATTCCGGTGTCTTGTTCAGCAGGATTACTCGGCAGTGGCGGCGGCGGCCTCTGGACTGGCTGCCGTCTCTGGTTCAGTGGGCGAAGCTTCAGCTGGTTTCTCCTCTCCACCTCCTGCTGCTGCTGCTGCTCCTTCCTCTGCCTTCGCCTCCTCCTCGGCCTCTGGCTCCTCAGCTGCAGCCTCCTTGGCTCCCTCCTCACCAGCCTCGGCCGGCTTGGTCTCCTCAGCGGCTGCCTCCTCTGATGCCGCCTTCTCTCCTTCGGCTGGTTCTGCTGCCGCCGCTGCAGCTCCTTCCTCTGCTGCCTCCTCAGACTCCTTCTTGGTCTTCTTGAAAGAGAAGCCGCTCAGCTTGAAGGAGGGTTTCTTGAAGGAGAAACGCTTTTTCTTCTGCTTGCCGTCCTCGCTGGTGGATGGAGTGCCTTCCTCCGGCTTGGCAGAAGCTTCTCCATTTGTGGCTGCGGGCTCCTTCTCTCCATTGGCCTCGGCACCCTCTACTTTCTCGCCTTCTTCTTTTGGCGCCTCCTCAGTAGGAGTGCTGCCGTTGGCCTGAACATCAGCTTTGTTGGCCTCCTCTGCAGCTGGAGAGGCATCCCCATTGGTCTTGGCATGGCCATTCTCCTGGAATGAAACAATACAAAATTTCATTCCTGAACAAGCACATCATCATGCCATTTAAGTTAAAGGGATTTGGACTCTGTTCATCGCTTGTAGCCCTGCATTCGAGGCCAAACCTTGGCCTATTTATGAACATATGAATGCAAGAATACCACCTGCAAAATCTGGCGTGCTCACATTTAATCAAATGCACCGACTAGTAGTAACCAATAGGAAAATAGCCCCAAAACTGCAGCAACATCTGTTACCAGGAGAGTGACGACAGATCTGTAGCTCTCAGCAGTAGCCTACTCGGTTAGACTGCAGTACCGCCGGGATCCAGCAGGTGGCGTTTAATGTGGGGACGATGGAAACAACGTAGCAATTTAGGGATTCTTTTCCCCATTTATTTTAACGCCCCATATAGTCAACCAAAGCGTGTTACTTTAAGTTGGAAACACTTCTCTCTTCTCATTCTCTGTGCTTTTTAATGTATTTTTTTTCAACCGGTTGATTTTGAGGGTTGTGGGCGTACAAAAAAAACGTGGCTTCTTTCTTGAACCTGGCAACAAAGGCGTGGTATCGTGTTTAAAATGGCCATGCCACAGAAAGAACGGCCGCAAACCCCCGCTGCACACATCTCAACCAAATGAATTAAAACAACAGTAGAGTTTAGGAAGGCTAAAACCCAAGAGCAGCTGTAAGATGTTTAGAATAGATTAAAATGCATTTTAATCCTTATTCCAAACATTTATCAGATTAGTTATGCCAGTTTGAGCCTTCAGACCATAGAGAGAGTGAATAAAAATATATATGTACAAAAATAAGATAAGATAAGATAAGATAAGATAAGATAAGATAAGATAGACTTTATTTATCCCACTTGTGGGAAATTCACGTTACAGCAGCAAGATCAAAGACAAGACTGGCGAAATAGAAAAATAAAAAGATAAAAATATAATACAAAAGAGGCACAGAAGGGTAAAAAATGTAAATGTAGTTATGTAAAGTCAAAGATACACAGGTTTCAGTTTTTAAAGGACAATGTTGATATTTGAAATTGCTCACACAGCTTTTCTTACTTTTATGCTCTTTGTTAGCTCCCGCCAGCAGAGCGTAGAAGATGTGGTAGTTTCGTTCTCCGGGGTTTTGTCGTACCACGCGGTTCTACAGCAAAATCAATGCAGCAAAGCCTCTATTAACATTTCATTATGATTCACAGTGCAAGACAGGCAAGACAAGTCAGTGGTAATAAGTTTAAACTTGACACAAGCAGGCTGCAGCTCCAGACATAGTTACCTTTTCCAGTAAATCTGAAAGGTGGAGAGTCAAGGAAACAACAATCAAACCTGAGCTTTAATTGACTCCACATATTATGCAGCATATGCACATGAGAAAGTACTGATACATCTGATATAAATAAACTTATGTTGTGTAAAAATAAAGATACAGTCGATGACGCAGCCTCCCTGGATGTTGCCGCTCTCTGAGAAGTGGAGCTGGATGAACTTCCCAAAGCGACTGGAGTTGTTGTTGTAAACAGTCTTTGCGTTACCGAACGCCTCCATGATCGGACTGCAAGGAACACAAAAATTCGAGGTCAGTGTATTTTGTTGCGTCTGCATTTATACATGCGTGACATTTAGAATACACTGTAGTACACCAACCATGTGCTGCAGAGGATCTTTTCCTCCATCCAACACTGTTTTACTGACCTTTATTTATCCAGGAAAACTTGACTAACAAATTATGGTCTTTTCCAGAAATGCTCTGCTTCGTATTAATATAATTATACACATCCCAAATTACTCAATACAAATACAGCTTGTTTAGCTCTCCCACAGTATTTTGGCTTGGTCAGGGGCACATTCTCAGGTCCCAGCCTCTCTATTGTGGAGTTTTGCTGCTTTTCTCTGTTTTATATGACTAAATAACTTTGGGTAAACTGAATAACTTTGGGTTTGTGTTGATTGAACAAAACAAGAGATATGAATACTTCTTTGACTTGTGACATGGTCTTAAATGTCACCTGAAACTTATCCAGGACATCTTTCAAATTACTTAATAACCTAATGAATTGAAAATACTTAAATACTTAATATAAGACTCAAGATTTGACCTGAACACTCTCTCTTGCAGTAACAGTGGAGGAAAGTGTGTCTCCTTCACTTCATGAGTGTGTACCTGCTCTGTACGATGGCCTGCTCCACTCGTGTGGTTTTCTCTGATTGAGGAGTCCCGGCTGATTTCTGGCTCATCACCGACAGGAACTGCAGCAACAGTTTAGTGCTCTCCGTCTTCCCTGCACCTGATTCACCACTGTAGCACGCACAAACACACACACACACCAACACAACCCATTTAATTAAATACACTGTGACCTTTTCTGACATTCCCATATCTCAAAGTGGCGCGGTTGTTTAATTGATATTGAGGTTTGATACCTTCAGAGATATTGCATTAGCTCCCAGTCTATCTCAATGAGCATACCAAGTGAGACAGACTGAGCGTAATTGAAAGCATGATGACATGTCTGACCCCACAACCAGATCAAGCCAGTTACCAAAGAAGCCTGGGAGCAGTTAACCAACTTCATCTAGTGAGCTTGCTTTTATTAGCAGCAGGGTGTTGTTCATTAACATTCACTATTAAGGGATGCAATTCTTCCTCTGCTGACAAAATTCAATATTCAGAATTGACCCCAATAAACCATTGAACCCAATATGTCTGAAATATAGCAACAACCTTGACTGTTCATTATGTGTAATAGCTGTTACTGTCTGCCTGTCTCTGCACAGGTGAAAAAGCCATTTAACATATTATATACCATAGTGGTTTGATGTTCATGATGTGATAAACACAACAACTGTCTCCTGGCTGTAGCTTCACATTAAATACACAGAAATGAGAGAGTTATCTATCTCTCATCTAAACTCAGCAAGGAAGTAAATAAGCATATGTTCCATAATGTTGAACATTTCTTTTAAATATACACTCTGCATGCAGGGATGTTAAAAATGCACATGTAACTCCAGGTAAGTAGGTCAGTAAGAATAGCAGCAATTTCCAAAAAGGGAACTACCTTCTCGTCCAGTGCATGCTGGGATAGGCTGCACTCCCCTGAGAGCCTGAACAATGTAACTACTTCCAGCACTCATGTAAACTCACCTGATGAGGACACACTGGCTGTCGTGGCGTTTCCAGATGCAGCGGTAGCATTCGTTGGCCACAGCAAAGATGTGCGGTGGGAGCTCTCCTAGATGGTGCTTGGAATAAAGGTCCACCCTCTCTAGGTCATACAGACCCGAGATCCGCTTGTAGGGGTTGACGGCTGCCAGGATGCTGCCGATATTAGTCTGAAAACAGTCGAGATGTAACATTTAAGATTCTATCTTTGGATCATTTTTGAGACTTTAGCATCTTTTCTTTTTGTCTGCTCCTTTTCTTTCTTTGCTGTCAGTTCACCATTTTTCTCTGTTTCAAACACACAGACAGACTCACACACACCGACTCACACACTAACACACAAGCAGGAACACAAACAGAACATATATGTCAAATATTAAAGCAGTCTTGTGTTGATATATAATCTGGATTGGAGGATAAGGGAAAACAGCAGGGTGGGGATCTGACAGTAGAGTGATGAGTGACAGACCACAGATTTTTATTGACTGAGGTCAAATAGGTAAGACGATGGAGGAGGGAGGCCAGATTTCCAGTTTGAACTACTTGTGCTATAACAGCAGCATCAGCATCCTCTCCATCGTGTCATATTACCCTGTCTGTGCGTTTTGTGTACAGCACACATACTAAGGACACATATACACATGAATTCATAAACGACACGAAAGCGATCCACACAGAACCAAATTCTTATGATCAGCTTAAAGGAAACCATTAATATGGACAATATTCATCATCTAGATTAGGTCACACCCAGAGAGGCTGTTATTGATCTATTAATTTGGTAATCACGGTTTCCGAACTCAACTATGATCCAAAATATGCAAGATTTATATATTTCATATATTTTTCTCAACTTTGATCATAATTAATTCATCTCAATATCAATTTCATTACTGCACAAGAATCGTTGTCTTTCAAGTCATCCATGGCCATGGATCGGAGTTTATAGGCATCTATAATGCATCCGTTCATTAAGTACAGATATACATGAGCAAATCACTCCATAATTCATTTTCTCTTCTGATTATGGAGTCAGTTGCGGGATCTGAGAGAGAGAGAGACTGCAGAGCTTTCTGATGCAACAGTATATCAGATGTATGGTGTGTATGTACCTGTATGGCTCATTCCAGGTTGTCTACACTGCTAAAAATGTACATTGAAAGGGTGTTTGTCGGTCGTTAGCAGACAAACAGTTTCAAAAGGGGTACTACAACACATGAAGCCAATATGGCTGTTTCTAGATGCAGCAGTTTTCATCACTTGTCTACAGAATTGACTGTCGTGTCTGTAAACACCTGGAATAAGGCAAATTTAACTCTTATATACTTTTGTACTTGGAAACTTGCCTAAAGAAATGAAGATTTTAGAATTTAGTATTATATTTTGTAAATGAATGGATGGATAATGAGAAGTTTTTTCCTCACCACTCAACCATGAAGTGCTTGCTCATAGTAGGAACTACAGGTCTCTCTCTGTAAATATTATAAAGTACAATTAGACTTGTTCTATAGGAAAAGTGCGCTGAGGTAACTTCTGTTATGATTCTGCTACAAATAAAACTAAGAGGAAGAGTTTTTCAGGGGTTAGGGGCACATCTCAAGGTGTAGTTCAGTTTGTTTATATATATATATGAACTGCTGCTAACCCGTATATTCTGACCGTCGCCTCCTCTCTCTTCTCTTTCTTTCTCTCCTCTCCACCTCCCACTGGTGGTGGATGGGTGTGATCAGATGATTTGTTTCCACTAAAAGCTACATAGTGCAAGATTCACGAGAAAAAGGAAAGAGGAGGGAGGGAGAGTCCTAACAAGACATACTGCGCACACACACCATATTGCCTTGGCGACAGTTCACTCACATAGATGTTGTCCTTCTGTGGCGCTGGTATAGGTTGTGCATGATGGCGGCCTCGTGAAGCTCAGCCAGCGCTGACATGTCCTCCACCCCATCGATGCTGGACTGGTGCATGGCATCCACCCGCTCCCTGGTGACCTCGGCCTGCTGCAAGTACAACACCTGGGACACATACAAGACATACAGACCATCATTGTTGCATGCGCTGTGATAAAAAACCCCTCATTATTATCACTTCCTGTTTCTACATTTTCCCTATGGGAACTTGTTGCAGTCATACTCACAAAAAGCCCACAAAACACCACCCCACAAAGTGGATCTGAGCAGCTCTGTAATTCAAACCAAGTGCCCCTGATGATGGCAACCAGTGTTCACATAAATACCGCTGCCTAAGGTATAAAAAGTTAAAAATTCTTTAATTTCAACTTTTGTGATTAAAAACAAGACACCATATAATGCATTAATCTGTTTAAGCTAATTAAGTGAAAAGTAATAGTAGACAAAAAATCTAGTAGTCCAGAATATGAAAGTTGTACAATATTGCTTTGCTTAGCCTTACAGAGGCTGTGTAAAGCCATGATCTTCAACGAGAAGAGGAGACAATGGCAAAAAAAAAAAAAAAAAAAACTTAAGTGGTGAAATGTATGTTTTCTAACCAGAGAGCTTTCTGTCACCAACTTTGCTCTGTCATCCACCACCAATCTAATATTCTCAGCTGTGTCTGGCGTCTGTCAAGGCCCCAACAAACGAGCACTAAATCTATCGTTACCACTTCTGCTTTAGGTGCAGAGGCTGCGATAGATAGACTGGTGTGTGGCTGCTGGTGTTACTTAGCATTGTGTGGGAAAACTGGAAAGAAAGCTGAATACATCACAGTATTCGGTGGGTTCTGTCACACCTTTTCATTAGATAGATAAGATAGATATATAAGATATAACAGTTGATTTTCAGTTGGTGATTTATCAGGTATCGTGTTCAGATTGAGGACAAAGTCAATGTGTTTGCAACATGGCGAAAATCCACATGATGAGAATACAGGCATCTTCCCTCTGAATTGCGTCATCTATGACATCCATAGCCATAACGCTGGAGTCGGGGACAAAGCCAGTGGGGAACACAGCTGCCCAGGTGAGAGGAGAGAAAGAAGGAGGAAGAGGAGGGATGAGAGTAGGACAGGCCGAAGAGAGAGTGTAACAGATCTGACAGCAGGGACCTGACGGGTGAAAGCAACTCAGTGTGTGTATTCAGATTGAACCACACACACACGCTGCTACAACTATCCTGTCTGTCGCTGTCATGTATATAGTCCATACACGCTTGAGGGGTACAGGAGATAATCGTGATTGCATTTCAACATAAAGGTCGTTTATTCCTCCGGTGAAATCTACTTGTCTAAGAAATAGAAACCATGACGCCAGTTCCGGGCTGAATATGTCAACTCAGTCTCACCACCTCCAGCCTACGTGTGTTGCTGTAACAGATGTGTTGAAGTCTGAGAGTAGCAGAGGAGCACTGTGGGCGCTCAGACATCTGTTCTTAACTAAATCTATTCCTCCAGTAACACTGTCTTCTACTGCACAAAAGCTGCTGCGTGCAGAGCGGCTCTTAACATGGTTTTTATCATCAACAACTGTCTGAAAACAAAATATTTGTTTGTGTTTGTGAAACCTTGCCTACTCAACAAATAAGGAGCGTAATGCAACTAAACAAATACGATAATTTAATGAAAAACAGGTGTAAGGACAAATCTGGACAAAATAAGACAAATTAATAACAGAATAAATAAAATAAAATACAACAAAAACATTTTTTGTCTAAAAAATAAAAATTGTCCTCTGTTAGTTTTTTATTTATAATGTAGAATTTTTAAAAATGAGACCACATTTCAGAGGCTGTCCTTTATAATCATTAGCACTTGCCATTTAAAATAGACAATATTCCCATTAAGCGAATGAGCACTGACAATCTTTGGACATTGTGGATTGGAGTTGTTAAATAGGAGTATTATTAAGTGAGTTGGCTGGCAATGCCATGATACATGTATGCAATTTTTGTAGTTTGTAACTGTTCCCACTAGATCTCTGACCTGCCATGTTTTCCATGTCCTCTCCAATATTTGAACTAAGGTCCCACTTCCTGGGTCTTTCAAACTTTACAATTACACAGTATTTGCTGTAATTTCTTAACAAGAGTATTATTATGTACTTTGCCTGTATATATACTTAGCAACAGCACAATGTCTCTCAAAACTCTCTGTCTAGAAGCCAAAAATCATCCTTAAGCTCTTGAACACTATATGCAAGTTGTTCTCTCCCCTCTCTTCTCTTTCATGTTTTGTTGGTACAGACATCTTGTTCATACTATGTCAGTAACTGCTCTTCATAACCTTTCCCTCTCACTTAGATGTGATGAAATGGGCGCAATTATCCCTCGTCCTCCATTGGGGAACACCAACTACGTTGGGTTCACTGATTGCGCTCACCATCTTCACTATGACTGTCCATAACTCTTTGTCTTTACTTTTACAACTCCGCAGTGCTCAGGTCAATGCACTGATATGATACATCAGCACAACACATGAGTATCACAGCCAGACGATTTCAATTGGCGGTGCAGTAGACTGCAACAATAAAACAATTATGGACTGGTTTTTCGCAATACTTCTTAATGCAAGTGCAATTTTCCAGCAAAGTATGATTCAAAATTGTGCAACTTTAATCTCTACAACTTAAATTTGACGATCTTTTGAATATATATGTAAACAAAAAAACCAAACAAACCCACAGATCATATATCTGAGTTCTACAGCTCTACAAGAGTTTAGCATCTTTCAGCTCATTGTTTTTAGTTTCCGGCCCACAACTTCTCTGCTCTGGCACATTCTCATGACTCATGGTGTCATTTTGGCCACTATGAGCAGCTGTGCCCTGCACTGCCTAACCACATATGGTGACAATACTGTAATACTGTGTTTTAACGGTTAATAGCCCCCAAATGGCTAAGCTTACAGTTAATGCAGGTTTAATAGATTCATCTTTGTACTGTTCTCAGTCTCTGATGCTGACTTACTCACTCGTAGCTTACCCATCTGTATGTGTTTTACATGTGTATAGTTCTGGTGTCTGATGTGCATAGAACTGCAACATCTGAGTGACGAGATGCATTATGTATGCTGACCCAGTGCAGCTGGACAATGATTCACATGACACTTTTGCAGCATGCTACAACTAGAGCTGGGTGTTGGGCATCTCTTGAGGAGAAAGATGAAAAGTCTCTTAAGTGTCAAAGTCCATTAACTTCTCTCCCACATCTCTTACTTCCTCACCCTCTTAATCTCTCTCCGTCTCCCTATTTAAATCCTTCTCTCCACTCTCACTCTCTGAATTCTGCCATGTCTGCATGTCTCAAACATCACTTCTTTGTCTTTCTCATCTCTTTGTATGTCACTTCTCTTTTATCCCTCCACTGTCCCCCTGTCATTTGCTTCTCTTTCACTCTCTCTGTTCTCTCTATCTCTTGCATCCCTCTTCATTAATTTACCTCTTTCTTCTGCCTGCCCTTTTCATTTCCCATTTCAGCCTCATTCGTCTCCTCCTTTTCCTCTTTTATTCTTTATCTCTGGCTCAGTGACCTCCATACTGTATTTCTGATGTATCCTCAAAACATTTATTTTTTTCCCCTTATCTGTCTTTCTGTCTGTCTATCTAATGTGATCCTGTGTGCTCACTCCGCCAGACTCACTTAAAGCTAAATGGCTCAATCTGAGACCCTGTAATTGAAGGCTTTTCAAGAACAATTCAATCAAGTCAGGCATGCAGCCATGAAAGCCAAGGATAAATTATGGTGGAACGAAGATCTCACACACACACACACACACACACTCACAATCACACACCAGCATGTGTGACCGTGGGGACACTGAAATGAAGACCTGGGTCTCAGCTGTCAAAATGCCTACCTCATCTCATACTCCTTTGTTTAGACTAAAGCTTGTTTCATGTACTGCCACCAGTGCCAGGATAATTACTGCTTTTTATGTAGTATGTTAGAAATCTTCTTTTTAAGGAAGTCTCCACCCAAGTATCAAAATCTCGTGCCTTGTGAAAGCTGTACAATTTATACTACTGAAGAGCCGTGTATGAATAATGCATTTTGGGTGTTTATAACACCTCTCAGGAAGTGTCGTCCCTGGTTTTATTACATATTTTGTTTTGTTGTTTGTTTGTTTGCAGTAGATGCATATAAGTGTTGCTTCTATATAGTATGACTTAATGTACACATGGTAAACACACTAGTAATGACAAAATTATTTCAAGTCACCAGTAAAATTGGAAGCATCTTTGGTCTTCAGATAGCTGCACCGTATTGAACTATTTTCATTTTCACTGTGTCTTTAATACAAAAGTGTCATTTTCACCTTTCTTACACTGTGATTTACTGTTTTTATTTCACGCACTATTATTGTTGCTGGCCGACATTGAACTTGAGACATTACTGGTTATAAAAGTACACACCTGATAAATACTGTTTACAGAGAGGCCCTGTGGCTGAGATGCATTATTTTCATATTTGCTCAGTAATAAAGAGAGATTAAGTAATAAGAAGAGGTCAACAGCTATTAGATCCTGCTCTCAAACCATAAGCCAACTGATCTTCATGTGAATGTTATTAACATTTAGATGTTTTTAGTTTCAATTCTGAGGAAGGCGGATTAGATTAAGAATGTTAAAAACTGGTCTAACTATTTGAAAAACGCGGAACTTTCCACTTCTGTATATATATGTATATATATTACAACTGTCCACCCGACTGAGTGGTGTAATAAGTGCAAGATAAGCCAGTTTCTGTATATAAAATCTGGCGGGTAAACAGTTTGAAATAAAGATCTATTTTCAGTGATGTTAACTCTAGAAAAAGGCGTGACATTTCATGCATGTTGAAACAAAACAACGTCTGAGCACAATCTCTTCTAATGCCAAAGCTGCTTTCAAATATAAAGGCAGCAAACAGCAGATAAAGTGAGAGATGTTTAGAAGAGAACCACTGGGACAGTCCATACATAAAGGATTCAGAGAGAGAGGATGTTATGAAGGTGAAAGTATGTCAGTGACTGAAATAAAATGCAGCTAGTAAGAGGGGAAAAGAAATGTTTGCAAGCGTCTCTGTCTTTTCCTCAATTGCCCTCTGATTGGGTTTAACACACATTTTGTGCATAAACTATGGTGCACATTAACATAGGACACACATGCACACAATGTACTGGCCCATGTGCCGAAGCAGATACCCACACACAATAGTTTAACTATGAAGGAATCTAAAATAGGATACTTCATATTCAATAATTCATTAATGGAAGTGGAACAGAGGAAGACATGAAGTGTGAGGAAAAACAGAAGTGAGTGAAGAGACTGACATACAGTGGTCTGATAGAGACTAAGAATGAGGTAATGTGAAAGTGACGTGGTTAACCAACTATGATTTGTCTTCAATGATGTATCTCCCAAGGATATGAAGTGTGGGAGGAGACTTCTTAAAGGATAAGGCTGGTGTTGCTCTGTATTGTCAATAAATCCCATGAAAAGACAAAACCATCATGTGGTGGTGCGTCTCTCAGTACTTTTGACTTCACCACCAACGTCGTCTTTAAAAGTGTGTCACAAATAAAAAGCAAAGTAATTTCCTAAAATGGCTTGGTCATTAGTTTAGCAACATCACTCAAATAGGAGTAAATAGTGCATTTGTTGGGGACTTTTTCAGTTGCAGATTAATATGCATTTGGGCTATAACTAATATTTGCAGAGGGTAGACGGGGTATGGAGATTAACTTTAAAAAAAAAAAAAACCTGATATCATGTTGATCTTAAAGAATCTGTTTTTTTGGATATCAAGACATTCATCCTCCCTGAGGATCAATCTCGTGAACTCTCTAACTATCCAACAACAATTGGATGGATTGGCAGACAGTTTGTGCTGAACACAGACACATAGATCCCAAAAACAGTGTGTCTAATGACTTTGGTGACCTCCCAGACTTTTAGTCTGGCGCCGACATGAGGTTCACATTTGTGGTTTAGATGAAATGTTTCAACAACTACTGGATGGATTGCCAGAAATATGGGTCAGACAGTCCCATCTCCCCCTCAAGATGAACTTTAATAACTCTGGGAAGTGCCAAATACTCTAAGCTTCAATGATTAACATGGTAAAAATATGTAACAACATCAGGGTTGTCATTATGAGCATGTTAGCATCTGATGTTAGCATTTACACTCAGAGAGAACTATGTCCCCAAAGCAGTTACCATGACTGTTGATTGTTACACAGTCTTGCAGGGCAAAGATAAAGGTCTGTGGCACAGAGGTGAGCTCGATTGCAATACTTGTTAGTAGGATTAGGTCTTTTCATAGGATTTGTTGACAATAATCACTGTCTCGAACACACACGTTTCATTATTTTCTGATGATGCAAAATTGCAGCATTCTTACACACACACACCACAATTTCACTGCGCATTCAGTGCATGCAGCGGTCTTCCTGTAAACCCTCCTGATGTTTGAAGCTGCTTTCAGGAGGAGAACAGGGAGACAGAATCTCTTCATCTGACTTCTTAGCTGGGTCAGGGTGAGAAAGAGGAGGCGAAGAAGATAAAGAATGAAAGGGAGAGAGAGAGGCTGGGCACAGTGACCTGCCTTCTGCAGACCTCTATTCACCAGTGCAGCACTGTGGCAGTATAGTATCACTTTTCTTACACACCTTCAGCCTCTCGCTGACCTTGGTTAGATCAGCAGGGCCTCCATGGGTCAGATTAGGTTAAGGAAGATGAGGAGGGTTGTTGTAATGTGTCCCTTCAGATCAAGTACATCATAAGCAAAGGGGGCAGCTCAGCCAGCAGTGCTCTGTGCATGTGGAAATAGTCTGTTGGGTTGGTTACAGGAGCTGGTTGCCAGTTACTTGCAAGATACTACCCAGGCCTCTACAGGCGCTGGTGGCATACAGTAAAAACAAAAGTGACAGCTTAAAATCTATAGTTTGAACTATTCATGGTGCCAGATTCAATACTATTCAATGCAATGGTAAAGTAGACACTACATGCTAATAAAATCAGCAATGTGAAATAATACGACAATTGCATTCCCTGCCCATACAAGACACCAAAGTTATTTTGCTTCCTCTCAATTCACCTGATACAGCCATGCTTCAGGTCTGAGAGGCTGACATGCTACTACAATAATGTTAACATGCTGGTGTTTAGCGGTATAGCAGCTGACCATGGTTTCTTTTGTAGTATAGCTGAAGCTGATGGGAATGTCATGAGTTCCATGGGACTTTGGAGTCATAAATAAATTTGAGATGAAATTGAAATTTTTGACTGCTACATGAAAAAGTCAGCAGATCATAAATCAGCGGGAACATGGATAGTTATACAAAGCTTCAATCTGTCCAGTGCTTATGATATACTTGTTGGACGAATAACCTAACACTAACATCCATAGAAACATAGCTAAAATTTATATTATGTGTTATACCTCAGAGTGCATCCCACTCCTGCGCATGTGTTGCTGTTTTCTTTACCACGGAATGAGAAATCTTAACTCTGCTTATACCTCCTCTGCTTACAGCACTCATTTTATGACGAAGAGAACCTTTTACTTCACTTAATGCCATCATCCTTTGAGTTGGCAACCGCACTCATCCACCTCAAGGGCATCGCTGCCTCGTTTACCAAGACACAGCAAAAGAGACAGGGAAGGTGAGAGTCTGGCAGAAAGCAAGACAGATAGCAGATGTTTGTGTGTGTGTGTGTGTGTAGTTTTGTGTTCAAAGTTTGACAAGAGTAACAATCTCATTAAATGATACTAGCGAGAGAGTAACCTTTCAATTGTCCTCAGAGGGTTAGATATGAAACCGTGAAGAGGAATGTGGGTCAGAGACCACACAACAACATCGCTTGTTTCTGTGCCGAATCAGACAAAGCAATTCATTTTGGCACTTTTCCGCTAGGCTTATTGACAGAGTGTGTGTCAGTTTTTCTGGTGTTGTGTGTGTGTGTACTTTGTCCAAGCACATGTGATCATTTGTATGGCTGTGCAGAAAGGCCATTTATCCCTGCACATGTTCTGTGCTCATTGAGCTCTCACTGCAGCTTTCCAGCTACTGAAATCCAGGTCACATGTACCTCGTCCATAACTCATCGCCGGCCCTTAACCTCTCTTTGATGTCACGTGCATGTGTGTGTGTGTGTGTGTGTGTGTGTGTGTGTGTGTAGGCTACCTGTATTGCTCTACATACTGTATTTTCCATGTGTACACCAATAAATTCCCCAGGGTGTATGTTCATCCGAAAGGCAGGTATACATTAGGATATGCAATTACAGCATAAGGAGGCCTTACTCTATGTCCCGTATCAGCAGCTGGACCAGGAAGTTCTCTGTGGACCTGAATGAGTTAACTATCATATATATATAACAAAGTAAGCAACAAATCCTAAGTATCTCAGAAGAGTGGGACTAGGGATTTTTTGAGATATTTTGTTTTAAAAGTGACTGAAACCTTTAATTAATCATCATAATGGTTGCAATTAATTTGATGTCCAATTGACCTTGTTAATTGTCTCAGCTCTAATTCATACAAGGCCACAATCCTGCTGCTGAAAAAGTGCTAGAGGCACCAGTGAAATATGACATAGTTAGTTCCAGCTCAATCTAACATCACTGGCGTACAATACATCAAATTTATGATATTGCGAGAATGTCTTATAAGCTAGTAGGTTAACTCTGTTTTATCAAGCTTCTTCTTTTAGTATCATAGTATGTCCATTATCTTCAGTGCTATCTATTTGTTCTATAACCAGTTCTTTACTGACCCAGTTCACACATGAGTTCATTCGTTCTTCTAATCTGGTCTAATCTAATACATTTTCTACAGTAAGTTATACAGACTTTAAAGGAAAGGTAAAACCTTGGATCTTGGGTGAGATATTTATTGCATGATCTGCAGGTTTTGCACCAATCAAGATTAGTTTAGCTGCGTTTACCAGAGTATTTGTAACCAACCCATTGTGGTCATGAGCTTTGGGTAGTATTGGAAAAAGGAGACTGCAAATACAGGAAATTGATAGGTTTCATTTTTCTGTGCTCAGTTTGACAGACTGTACCTTAAACCTACTGCCACCATAAACTGAGCCTGCATGAATGGTAGAAAGGAATGGGTGGATGAATAGCAACCAGAGGTAATAAAACTTACAGAACTTCTAATCCCATAGAATAAACCTTTTGTTGAGTTTTCTGAAATGACAGCAGCAGATATGACATTTCATTGTTATTGTTGTTGGGTGACTGTATACCAATGTAGACGATAAAGAACTCATAAACCCAAGAATTTTAAGCAGCATGAGCCAGTACTTACATTAGAGAGCAGAATAGTAGGTAAAAACACACACCATCAGCCGCCACTGCCTACGTTCAGGCTTAAATAAATGGTTCTTTTCCAGCATGATGTGACACAAGTGAAGCTCAATTTTGTCTGTTTCTTGAAAGGCGATGGTGAAAAACCGTATCATGGTGCTGCAGGTCTGTATTATAATATGTAATACTGCCAGCTAGTTAGAACCAAACAGAGAGAGAATATGAGAGAGAAAGGAAGAGGAAAAATAAAAAGCCAGCACCAAAAACAGCAAACTTAAATTTTGCATGTTTGAGTCTCTCTGGCATCAACACTGAGTCCCTATTTACATGGTTTTATTCTTTTAGACTATTAAAAATAACTACCAGGATTCACTGAGCTCTTATGGTCACTGAAATAAATGTATTCATGAAAGCTAAGATCAGGGGGATACAGGGCAGAGCAACGGGGAGGGATGGGGTTCCTGGGACTGTTGGCATGGGTCAGATCCTGGTAAAGCCCCGCATCCTGCTGATTCTCCATCAAATATTCACCGCCTCCTGCAGAGCTAACATTTAAACACCAACAGCTAGGAGAGAGGGAGGGCGGAGGGAGTGCAGGGAGAGCCGGATGGGGGCTGGGGAGGTTAAGGACATTCATAATCCAGAGCAAAGAGAATGCCTGCTCCTATAACCAATCCTCTATTTTGGGAAATGCCTGTCTGGGACACAGGGACAGGGACACCAAGCTACAGCTACATCAAAAGACGATGCTTTTAGGGCAGCGTTTGGCCATTTTATGTCTGAAAGGCCGATGAGACGTGGCTTCATTGTACATCTGTGAGAGAGAGGGTAGATGTGGATGTTCTTTGGGGGTATAAGTGGAGTATTGAGACTCTTGAATTCGGGCCAAAGAGCCAAGTCTATTATTAGCTCCATCTAAATGCTGCCAACTGGAGGGCGTGCGTGTGTGTGAAAACACATCAGCCATCAAAAAAAAAAACAAGGAAAAAAAACCACTAAATCCAAAGAGCAATGTGTGCATGTCCTCGCTCTGATACAGATTAGATGAGCACACGCACACACGCCGCATACTCATAATGAGATTTAAACATTCAATTCCATTATTTTGGCAGGGGGTGTGGTGTTAAAGAAAGGGCTGGGGTCGGGGCAGCTGCCTGGCTTTGCCATTTAGAGCGACTACAGGGTGATGCTGCTCTGACATCTGACAGCCCGAAACAAGCATGTGCGCTTGTGCTCCCATAATGCTCTCCATCTATTCTGGCTCTCCTCCGGAGGCTGAATGTGTGTCAGGGATGAATTTTGCATATGTATGAGGAGAAAGATGAGAAGAGGAGGAGGAGGAGGAGGAGGAGGAGGAGGAGGGAAGTGAGGGGGTGCAGGAAAGTGGAGCATCATGACCAGGAGTTTCTATTGATCCGCACAGGAGAGGATGAACCTGCACAGCTGCCTCACCTTCACTCTGACCTTTACAGGAATGCACAGTCCAGATGAGCCATTACATGCAACTACAGCAGTTGAGGCTCAGCGGTAATCTAGCTGACACTGTTTGCTACTTATATACGGTTGACCAATTAGATGTTTTTCAGTTTGAACAGTGTTGATTTTCTGTTTCATTTAGAGACTTTGCTAAATAAACAGTCCCCATATGCTAAAAATAATGGTATTCTGAGGGGCTTTTAAAGTTTGGCTCATCACCTTGTTCTTGGCAAACCTTTCTATGTGGTAAGCATTTCTTCCAGATCATCACAGTTCAGTAAGAAAAAGCGATGTTGATAGAGCACCCTGCTGACACCTCAGGGTTTCAGGCGTTGACCTGGCGTCAGCATCTGGTTTGAATCCTGCTCATTTCCTGTCATCTATCTACTGTAAGGGTATGAGTGCAACCAGAACATTGTCCATAGACTTAAATATGTAGCCGGACACATTGCCTTGTCTCCTTTCATGCAAACATTAGCAGTATGACAAATATTCAGCTACAACTACCAAAAACCAATAAATATCAAACTAATTTCTGTACAAGAAAGTATAAAAGTAAAACCAGATTTCAGCTAAGCCTTAACTTGAGAGCTACTACACCCAGCTATGTGTTCTTTTATCCAATTACTGAAACTAATAAATCAATTATCTTTTTTTTCTGAACTGATAATTCCTCTCTTTATGATAACTTGTGCAAAGTCTTGCTTTGCTGACTTGTGATGGTACTTGATAACGTGCTACATACCAAGCCTGATCCAAAAAAAGACGGCAATGTGGCGTGTTGGTGCACATTCTTACCCTCTCCGCAGTCGGTTGTGACCACAGGGGTTTCATCTCCCCAGGAGTTTACAGTGGCGGGAGCGAGCTGCTCCTTCTCTGACCCAGACTCGGGGCCCCTGGATCACCTGGCCACAGACAGAATTTGAAGTTAAGCACTGCTGACTCGGATCTCTCCAGCAGAGTTTAAAATACATGATTCTCCTTGTGTTTTGGACCTAAAACCAGTCAAATTTCCCACTGATATATCGTCATTCAGCTTTATAAAACTTAAAAACATGTGAACATGAACTACTGGTAACTGGCGATGCATGATGAGATGTTCAAAGAGAACAGTTGAGATAAACGCTTTGATCAACTAATTGTTACAAGAGAATGAATCTGTTTTACTGTTGCATGTAACTTTGTTACACCGGCTGTACAGTTCCTACTGTGTTTGTCTGTATGATGAGTGTGCATGGGTGCACAGACAGATGTCACAGATGTGTTTAATGGCAGACAAAGACTGTAACATCTGGATTTTCTATCGAGGTAAAGCAACAGCGCTCAAAATCTGTGTGTGTGTGTGTGTGTGTGTGTGTGTGTGTGTGTGTGTGTGTGTGTGTGTGTGTGTGTGTGTGTGTGTGTGTGTGTGTGGTTGTCTCAGGGTCAGAGGAAGTGTGCTCTTCCTGAACCTTTTCCACATAGACAAAACCCTCTTTCACCAGTCGCTGACCTCTGACCTCAAACCCCTAAAAAGGGGCACAGCGTAAAAGTGGAGGGAGAGAAGAGAAGGAAACAAGAGTAGAAGAAGAATAAGAGGCAGTCAACAGGGCTACTGGACAGTTTAGTGTACTGCACGAATACTGGATCATTTGGGCTCTAGAAGATGAGAACGTGCTTGGTAGCTTGAAGGGTAACACTTTAATTTGAGCCTCTATATTTAGCATCCGTAGACATTATTACAACAAATGCCAAACAATCTCAGGGTTCTGCTGAATATTTTGGTGTTTTGTGGCGTTGGTCAGACAAAACAAGACATATGAAGACGTCACATTGGACTTTCTCTGTTGTTAATCATTAAATCTTGAGCAGGGGATCAAGTGGTCAGACTATCTACTGGAGACGCACTGAGGCTTTTGACAGTAGCGATAATGAACGAAGGATTGTCTTGTTACAACAAAGTTTCCTGGCATAATTACTCAAGTGTGAAGACTGAGAAGGGGTTTGAGCCGTGAAAAGACGCCAGTTGTGTGCGTCTGAATGAACTGAGCAGCAGAGGAGGGGTGGAAATGAAGTGTTTTAGCAACAGATGGTACACCCCCGAGCGTTCCCTGACAACCTTTATCTCTTTCATTTTCCTCTCCTTCTCTCTCTCTTTTTTGGGTCTCTTTCTGCCTTTTTCTTGCACTCAATCTGAGCACACACACACACACATACACACACACATTGATGATAATAGAAAACCAGTCATGCCCCAGGCTATGGACTTAACCAGGCTGAAATCATTCAGACACACACAGATACATAGAGTGTACTATATATACACACTGCTGGGTAGCTCAGGGTGAGGCTTAGGGGAGAGATCGTCAGAATGCCTTTGGATACACATTTTAACACTGCTGCCTTTCACCCAACATAAACTCTTGTCTTCAAACCTTTGCATTAGTGGTAGAGACATCCTTATGAGGACCTTCAACTCAAATCTTACCTTTAATTTTGGTCCCACATGCCTTATCATGCCTTGTCTTAAAGCTTAGCTTCGCTTCATAATGAACACCCCAGCAGCCACTGTTTGCCACATGTGGCATTTACAGAATAATAACACTGAATTTCCCTTTATTTTCCAATATTAGCTTGAGTAAGTTGCTTTAACATTTAGCAGTGGGTGATTTGACTTGACTATGGTGTAATATGGTAAAGTAGATGAGCTAACTAAACAAGAAACAAATAAATATAAGAACAAACTAACACTCACATATGTCATCTAATGTGATCTTATTTAAGCTAATATATCCACTCCAAAACAGCATCAACAATTAATTGCACAGATGGTGTGAGGGTGAAACTATTCTCATGAAGACCACAGAGGTGTTTCCTGGGTCTGAGGTTCAACTCACTGCATGCTACATTTTAATGTAGTCCTCTAATCTTTCCACGAACAAGCCTCCGCCGTCTAGAACCACTCTGACGACTGAAAAATTCAAAGAGCCTCCTCTGCTCTCTCTCCTCCTCTCTGTTGTTCTCCCTCAGCAACTCTCTATATAAGCGCCCTCATGGCTCCTCTAGATCCTCTCTCTCTCGCTCTCTCTTTGCAGTCAGTCAACCTGTCTAGTCCCTAAGTCCGGCTGGTCACACCTGTCGAATTCCAGCTATGAGCCTCGTAATGAGTGGCGATGCTGCGACTTGACCGATGACCTCCCGACCCGAGGCTCTTGGCTCACAGTTCACCAGTACTTCATTGCATCCTGTTTTAACAGATAAAAACAACCTCTGTTACTTAAACCTCTAACACTGGTCCCTCAGCTCCCAGCCTCTTATGGGCGCATAAACACACATTCTTTTGCTTTCTCCATAAATCAGAATATAGCATTAATGTTTTTGCTTTCTGTCTTACTCTCTATCTGTCTCCTCTTTAAGTGGGGTGGTCTCTAGTCCCAGATCAATGTGCTGCCCACCCTCCATGTGTTACGTCTCTGGGGCAAATACAGCGAGGAGACAGTGGAGTTCTCAATGACCTGCCAACATTACAACCTACACCCACCAACATCCTTGTCTCCTCCTCCTCCTCCTCCTCCTCCTTTTCCGCCTCTCTGTGTCCTGGTCCCCTCCCCTATCTATTACTGGTCCAAAAGCAGGCAGGAATGGCCATGCATGACCTTAACCAAACTCTGGGTCTTTCCTGTGTAAAACGTTACGCCTTTCCCCCTTTTCCATGCTCTGCTGAGAAATTCAAAGCCGGACCCACAGTCAAGCCCCGGCCAGCTCCGTCTATCATCTTTTAATCGAAGCTCCATTAACCTCAACTAACTTCAATTATGTATAGCCTTCAAACATGACCTCCATTACATCTCTGACCCTGCTCTCTGACCAACAGGGCTGAAACTCAAAAACACCCAAATAACTCAAGAAATGCTGTGTGCTGAATTTCTTGTGCAAATCAAGAAGTAATTCATTGGTGCAGTTGTCAGTTGTCAGACTTAATTCCAGTATATGTAATTTCAAATGACTACACTGAATGATTGATAACTTTATATCTCAACTCTATTGTCGTTCCTCTGTTGTATAAACCTTTCCTTGTTCAAACCTACTTGACTGTTCTGGAAACATTGAATTTATCAGTTTCAGGATGAATATGAGACAATATGATTGCAGAATCATGCTGCCTATTTTCAAATAACTGTTTGAAGAACCAATTGAGTGTGCTAGATGTGCATTTGTGGCCCCGGTTTGAATCTTATCTGGTTTCCTCATTAGTTTTCTCCAGGTAACATATATCATCCATCCATTATCTATACCACTTATCTATTGTTAAGAATTTTGAGTCGCTGGAGCCCTGTCAGCTGTCATTGGGTGAGGATCAAACATATAGACAAACAACCATTCACATTCACACCTACGGACAATGTAGAGTTATCAATTAACTTGGACTGTGGGAAGCAGGCACCGGGGGAACAAGGAAACCCTCACAAGAAAAGGCCCAAACGGGCTGAACTGGAACACCTTCTTGCAAGAAGGTTCCTGCATTACCGCAAACATATATCAAAATTTCTCAAAACTCCCAGCCTAAGGCAGAAGGGCGGGACATAATGTCTACATACTGCATCATGTAAGTATTCACTGATTCTTTGATGATCCCGAAGTCAAATTTCATGCCGCAAGATGTAGTCTGGACTGCCAAACTGAATGAAATAAAGCAACTATGATTCACATTGAGCTTCTCATTGTGATCATGTTTATTAATTAAGGTTAAACTCATAAATACTATCTATATATCTCATGTAAATACACATGATAAAACTTACTGATTAAAGTGTAAAAGATGCAGCAAACGACATAGCTTTCTACATCTTACCGGTCACCACTAACTCTGGAAATTCATATATTCTGTATTATCATTAGAGGATTAAATAATATGTATAATCTGAGGGGCCTCTATGCCCCGAGGAAAAGCAACCAGAAAAAGAAAAGAAGAGCTATTGAAAATTCTGAAATCTAATAATCTTTCATTACTGAAGACACAAAAGGGTATCCCCAGAGCATTTGGCCCAGGCAGCCTGAACAGCTGTATGTGTGTGTGTGTGAGTGTGTGTGTGTGATAAAGGCCTTGTTTCTGCTTGGTGACCACATGGAGCCAGGCATGCCATTTGATTGAGAACATCGCCCTGGGGCAATCTCTGATGAAGGACCCCTGCCTCGAGAACACTCATGCAGACAAACACTGATGAATCCCTTGACACAAACATACGGTCAGTGTCTGCAGGCATACACAGACACTCTTTATTCAACATGAACAATAAACTGAACATCAATACACCTTGTTACATACAAACACAAACACATACATATCGTACAAGTAATACTATCTTAAATATTCTTAAAGAAAAGAGATGTTTGCCCGATGAATTAAAGAGGAATTATGGTGAGAGAGAGAGATGAAGTTACATTAAAACAAAACTTTTTTACACTTTGGGAATACATACACACAAGCAAACATGAGAATTGAAACACAAAAGTTTATGGCCAAAAACTTGTTTGTTTTGTTTGTTTGTTTGTTTAGCT